>VXBI01001945.1:270642-301470 GCA_013397375.1 Toxostoma redivivum
GATTGGCTGGGAGTGATGTCAGTCACGGCAGCCCGAGGCGGGTGGGGCGCACGAGTGGCCGCGAGTTCGAGTCCCACCTCGGCCGAGTGGCGGACGGGGCCGGGCTTGTCTCTTATTAACAGGAGGTTAATTATAGTGTTTATTTTTGGAAGCAGCACTGGCGAGTGCTCGGCGCCTTACTGGGGGAAGAGCGGCTGCTGTGGTGCGGGGGGGCGGGGCCCGCGCTGGTCCCGCTCAGCGGGGTTGCAGGGGCGCTCTGGGCAGCGCTGTGCTCCTTGTGGTCCCGCTCCCTGCGAGGACTCTGGGTCTGAGCTCTGCCCCACTGTGTTTGTGAGATCATTGCTCATACGCAGCTGCCTGGGCTCCTAGAAAAGCTTTTCCAAATTCCTGCAGAGCCTCACGCGCGTCCTTTGGGAGGGATTCCTCGGCAGAGCCCCGCAGGCTGCACGCTTGCCCGGGCTGCACCCGGGCTCTGCCAGCCCCGCGCTCCTTGCATGCAGCAACAGGGTCTGACCTCAGCCCTTTCGGGGTGAAGATGCCCGGGATGAATCCACGGGTGCTCCCAACAAACACAGCTGTAATTCGCATTAGGTGCCAAAAACATCTTTATTAGCAAAGTGTACACTAAAACTCCAGAGAAAGAGATGCTCACAGTTTGACTACTCTCAAAGGGAGCTCGATACAGTATTGAGCTGGCGGCCTAGGACTATCACAGCATCTACCCGAGCGGCGAGGCGGCAGCGCTACGGGGGCTTCTCCTACGGGAACGCCGTGGAGCCTGAGGGAGCAGGGCTGGGCAGGAGGAAGCACCTATTGAACCTTTATCAAAAGGGACAAGCTGGGAGGGAGGACTGGGCACCGGGTGTCTGGGGCTTTTCAGCTTTCTGGGATTGTGCTTTTGAATTTTGTGCTTTAATGCCCAGGCCAGTGACGAGTTGGATTTACCTGGGGAGGTGTGGGATGCTGTTGGGGTTTGCAAGGTGTGATCAGCCTTGCTGGAGAAGTCAGTGTCCTGGGGCTCGTGCTGAAGCAGGCTGAGGTGGCAGGGGCTGCTGGCCCTTCCCTTCTCCGTGGCAATCAAGTAGGACAAGCTTCTGTCCCCTGTCCTGGCCGTGCCACCTGCAGTTTTCCCTGGACCACACTGCGGAGATCCCCCACTCCTCCTCTGTTACCCCCCTTTCTGTAACCCCTGCGGGCTCTGCTGGGCTGAGCCTTGTACCAGCACAGTGCTCCCTGCTCCAGAGGTTTCCAGCACAGCAGTCTCGCAGCCCAGAGCCGTGGCTTTGCTCTCCTGTGGTCGCTGTGGCTCGCTTGGCTCGTGCCCTTCTCGAGAGGAAGCCTTGGCAAGGAGGAGGTGGTGGGAACCAGTGGCCTAACCAGCTCGATGGTGGCTGTAAGAACTGTTCTAGGTTCACTCTAATGTGCAAATGGAATCTACTCTAGGGGAACCGCTGGAAAACGTTGACCTTGGAAGCCAGCCACTCTATACTTCCTGTCACGGTGGCAGGAGATAGCTACAAATTAAACCCCTGAGCCAATGGCATTGTCCAATGTCTTACCCTTGCAGTCAAAACCAACACCAACTGAGCAGGCTCGCAGCTGAGGTTCCTCTTGACTCGCCCCGCAGTCCCCACGTCTCTAACTCCCAGGAAGCACGGGGTCGGAGAGGTGTCTCTGAATGTCCTGGTGCTCCGAAGATGCCTCCAAGTGCTCGGGGAGGGAAGGGAAGCGAGAGCCCCGCAAGAGTCCCTGGGTGTTTGGTGCCCTTTGGTGAGGAGGCTCCGGGTGAGGTGGGGAGCAGGGCTCCTGCTCGGAGGGGGTGGTCGTGGTTTTGTCGGATGACACAGACTGCTGCATCCCGCTTGACAAGGAGTCTCTGGATTTCAAGTGGAACTTCTCTACCTCCGTGTAGCTCGGGCTCTGGTGGGAAACGAGGAATTGTGTGGGTTATGGGAAAAGCAAAACAAAGTAGCCACGCTCTCTCCTCATCAGCCTTGGAACCTCATCAGGCTCCGAGACCCAAAATGTTATTTTTCACTTGAGGAAGCCTCAGAGCAGAGGAACCCACTTCCTTCCCCACTGGTGGGGCGACCTAGCAGTGTTGGGGATGGCAGCTGTGCCCCAAAACCAGTGATGCACCGGGCAGGTCTGCTACCAAATCAAGACCCCGTGGCTTTTCCGGGACTGTGTTTGGCTGTGCCTTGCCTGGAGAGCCCCGAGGATGGGGCAGGAGGGGTGCCCTTACCTGCTCCTGGGTGGGCAGCTCCTGCTCCTGCAGGGGCGCACAGGGGGCGAGCGGCTCCAGGCTGCGCGGGGCGATGCCGTACATGGCCAGGCTGTGGGAGCTGGGCGAGATGGGGCTGTAGGCGGGGGGCACTTGGGACAGCTGGCGCTGCAGGAGCTGCAGGATTATATTGATATCTGACGACATCCTGGACTCCAGCCTGGGGACAGAGCAGCCCGGCGTTAGCAGAGAGCCTCTGCATCCCGCAGCAGCTGGGCAGGGCAGGCGCTGGCAGGAGGTGCCCGTCCCTCTGCCCCGGGGCAGCCAGGCTTTGCCTGCTGCTTGTTGAGGTTTTCAGAGAGATTCAAACCAGCACTGCCAGAGAGAGATCAATCCTGCCATCTCTCTCCTGCCACACTCAATCATCCTCTGCCCAATTTTATGTGGAGCCAAACTGGGATCTGGAGTGGGGATTTGAAAAAGGCTAAAATTACCCTGGAGGGGGGAAAAAATTGCAATGGTTAGTTTTAATCTGGATCAATTCTCCAGGCCAGCTGCCTGTGCTGACAGATGGAGCAAGACAGGTTAGTGCCAACCACTTTTAACTCAGGAACAGAAGGAAACAGAAAAGTAGAAGTCTCTTCCTTCTGCCTTGTCCTTGACTGAAGTAAACAGCTCTGGCAGGACACAGTCCCAGCATCACTTACAGAGTGGGCAGATCTGTCCCCCAGTGCTAGGATGGTGCACTGGACAGACACCTAAACACAAATGACCTCAACAGGGGCACCAGAGCCCACACTATCAGCCCCTCATGTGGGTGCTCCCTGGGGACCTTAAACCTGCACCTCCCGTGTGGGCTCCTCCTTCAAAAATCACAGAAGAGTCAGAGTTGAAAGGGATCTCAAAGCTGATCCAGTTTCATCCCAGCCATGGGCAGGGACACCTTCATTAGAGCTGCTCCAAGCCCCGTCCAACATGGCCTGGAGCACTTCAGTTGTGCCTGTGGATGGGGTGGTGACAGCTGCCAAGGGTGGTGGCACAGCAGCAGATGAGGGGCTGGGCTGCAGCAGGGTCAGGATTACCCTTTGAGAAGCCTCTGCATTTGCAAAGCACTCCCACCCCCTCCCCAGGAATGCAGAGTCCCAGGGGTCAGGACGTGGCGTTGCTGCACACAGAGCCCACGGCAGCCACCTCTGGAAAGCAGAAGGTGATGGCCAAAGTCCCCCAGGGCCTCTCCAGCCCTGCCCACCTGCTGAGTTGGGCCTGCAGGAGCTCCAGCCTGGACTCGATCTGCCCTGGCCTGCAGTCCCTGTGCAGGGGCACGTCCTGTGAGCTGTGCACCAGCGAGATGTGCTGCAAGGGCTCCGCAGGGTGGCTCGGCTGCCGGTCCTCCCAGAAGGTGAACATGTTGGGAATATCCAGGGGAGTGGCTGCAAGGAGAGGAGACATCTCTGCACTTGTCTTACATCCTCCTGTCCCACTGGTATGGAGGTGTCACATTCTGTCACCTGGCACACAGGGAGAGCCACCCCCTGACATGCATGGAGTGGCACAGGAGGACAGGGTAGAGCTGGGGACAAAAGGCAGTGAAGACCCTTTGCTTTGGAGTGTGGCTCCCCTCAAATGCACATGAGCAGCTTGGACCTGCTCCAAGACAAGGCCATGGTACCCAAGCTGCTCTCAGCACCCTCCAGCCTCAGCCCTGGGTACCTGTGTAGGACTGGCTGCTCTCTGCCACCTGCTTGCCCATCTCCGTGGTGCCGGCGCTGCTGGTGATGAGGCTGAGCGAGGGCAGAGCAAAGTCATCCTTTTTGGGTGTGGGGAAGGGCTCAGCTTTGCCAGGGCTGCCGGTCTTGGCCTCATCGTCGCTGGCCTGGGAGCAGGGCGAGGTGCTGCTGCCCAGCTCGTCCCAGTGCTCCTTGCCCAGCGGGTCCTGCGGGTTGGTGAGCTCGGAGTAGGTGTGGTACTGCTCTGCATCGGAGGTGCCCGTGTCTGTGGGACAGCACAAGAGGGGTGTTTGGGGAGCACCACACACAGAAAGAACAGCCCCCATTCCCTCGGGATGCCTGTGGGGCTGGGGCACGCCAAGGGGAGGGGGGGAAGGCAGTTTGGGTGCCTGCAGAGTGGTTTGCAGGGACAGAGGCACCAGCAGCCTCTGCTCTGGGGCACCTGCTGGGGCAGTAATTAATGATGATGCCACTGTCCTGGCTGCAGGTGGGCTGTGCAGGGCAGGGGCACTCACTCCCCAGGCTGTGCAGGGCAGGGGCACTCACTCACTCACTCACTCACTCACTCACCAGGCTTGCTGGGCTGGCCCAGGGAGCGCTTGCGGCGGCGCGCCCGGCGGTAGGTGCAGTCGTACTCCTCGCTGAGCGGGGAGCGGGGAACGCTGTCTGCCTGAGGAGTGACAGGGGCTGGTCACCAGGGAGCCCGGCCATGTCCCACCCCTGCGGCCACGGGGGCTGCAGCCCTTTCCATGTCTTCTGAAGGGGAAGCTCCCTCTTCTCTTCACCACTGCCCTGTCCCACCCAGTGCCTCCTGGACTGGTTTCAGAGCTCAAGGGATTCCTGAGGCTGTCCTTGCTGCTCTGAGACTGAGGTAAGGGTGTCAGGGCCATGGGGGACGGAAGGAGCTCCCTGAGAAGTGGCAGGACATCCCAGAATGGGACAGGACATGGAGGGAATTTGACTTTCTTTTCTATATTTCAGGTCTCTGAAAAGAAAGGTCAGGAAAGGACAAAGTTCAGTCACACACTATGAAAGAGTCTAATAGCACTGGCAAAAATATTTCAAGCCTTTCAGGGATTGCAAACCTGATTACTTAAAAAGGAATTTTCAGAGGAAGCTGGTACCCAGCTCAATGAAGCATGAGACTATTTCTGCTCATTTCTTTGAGCAGCCTCAAAACTCGTGCAACCCATTTGCCCAGGCTGGAGCAGCCCTGTGGATAATTTACAAGTGTTGCAGAGCAGAGTACCACTGGCTTGGCTTGTTGTGCCAGCTTTTCCTACACAGTAGACGTGTCCTGCTGTGGGGGAATCAGAACTCCCTGGAGAGTGCCCTGGGAAATGTGGCTGGTGCACCTGCTGACATCCTGGCTTCAGCCCTCCCACTTGCCACATTTAAGCACTGACCACATTGCTCCTGGGGGCAGCCCTGGCACTCACATCTCGTAGGTTGAAGGTGATCTCCAGGTTGCTCCAGAAGTTGTCAGAGAAGGCTGGGTACATGTCCAGGACCTCCAGCAGGTCCTCGCGCTGGATCTTGTGCAGGTCGCAGTAGGTCAGGGCCCGCACGTCAGCGTTGGATTTCCCTGGGCGGGCGTAGAGGCTGATGGGCTCCCCAAAGATGTCGTTCTTCCCTGTGTCAAGGGACAGCTCATTATGGAGAGCTGGGCACCCACTGCTGCTCCAGCTATTCTGGTCCAGCACCCCTTGCTTTGGGGCTCATGAGCAAGGGGACGCCCAGCAGCCCCGACCCTGATGGTGTGTGCTGGGATGACACTGTGGAAGCTGTGGACATCACTCTAGAGAACAGCCTGGCCACAGAAAGCCATCACAGATGGCGACACCAGGCCAGGGCAGTGGGTCATCAGTGATGGCTGAGCCATGCCCTGCTCTCCTCACTCCCTTGTGGTTTCTCCCTGGCATCTCCCAGGGATCCTCCTTTCCCTGTCCCCTGGCACAGGGACCCATCAGATGCTGAGGAACAACCTTCCCTTCCCCAAGTGCAGGGAAGGTCTTTACCCTCCCCTGCCACCCTGTGTCCACTGCTCACTGCCCACCACCCTTTGCCCCTCACAAAAGGAAGGACTTTTCCACCTAAGATGGCCACCACGATGTCTTCCCGGAGGATCTCGATGGAGCCCCGGGAGATGAAGTAGAGGGTGGTGAGGACATCCCCGTAGTGCACCAGGGTGTCCCCAGGCGGGGCGTGCGTCGTCTTGAACTTCATGGCCAGGGCGCGCAGGCAGCCCTTGCTGGCTCCCCGGAACGCCTTGCAGTTCTGCAGCAGCGTGCGGTTCAGGTGCAGGCAGATGTCAGCCTGCAGGCAGTCAGGGAAGCCCTTCAGCACCTGTGGGGAGAGCTGGATCACACCACTGTCCCTGGGAGGGAGCGCTGGGACAGAACCGAGAGGTTGTGTGACACTCAGCATGAAACAAGGGGGCCCGACAGGGAGACCAGAAAGCCAAGGTGGGAACATTTCCACGTCCCTGGAAGTGTTCAAGGCCAGACTGGATGGGGCTTGGAGCAACCTGGTCTAGTGAAAGGTGTTCTTGCCCATACAGGGAACAGTTTGAACTTTGAGGTCCCTTCCAACCTCAAACCATTCTGTGATTCCATGGTTTTGATGATCTTTTGATCTTCCCTTGGTGGATCCCTGCCTGCCTGCCTGTCGCTGGTTTTTACTGCTTGTGGCTGGGGACAACAGCACTCCCAAGCAATAAATAAAAGTAACCAGTTCAATCTATTTATATCCACTGGTGGCATATCCCTTTTTTCATCTTTACACCCACTAATCTTGGATGAATGAGAGCAGAAACTGGCACAAAGAGAATAAAAACCTTAATTAAACAGCACCTGCCTGAATGCCAAGAAGCAGCAGCACGGGACAGTTGTGTGCACTGACAGCTAAATATACCTGTGCAAATACCTCATGTTGAACAAAAGCTGAATCGGAAGGTGACATCAAGGTAAAACTCAATATGGAGAAAGCTGCTGCCACCAATGACTCACAGCGCCAAGGTGAAAACCACCTGGGTTTGGGTTTTTTTTGGAGAGCAGCATATGGCCCTGGGGTCCTCCTTGCTGTCCTCTTTGCTCACATCCCGCTGGTGGCCAAATCTGGAACAGCCATGCTGGGGCTGGTGAGCACGGCTTGTTCCTGTCTTCATCATGATCTCCCATGCTAGCAGGAGTGTTTCCCTCCTGGGAAATTAAGGGTGGACGGATTGATCAGGCTGTGGGGTGATTGATGAGATCACGCCGTGCCTCTGCAGCACCCAGCAGGAACTGGTGTGAGCAGCAGCATGGCTGAGCTGCAAGCTCAGCTCTCACAGGGGATTTGTGACCTGGGTTTGTGCTGTGGAGGGTGCCAGGGCACTGCTTCTCCTTAGTGCCACTGATGTCCAGCCCAGTCTCCTCCACAGGAGAGCTTTAACCCAAAGCTCTCCCAGCAGCAAACCCCCAAATGCTGCCCAGTTGTTTCATGTGGCAGCAGCAACTTTAGAGGGAGATGCTGAATTCATACAAATCTGTGTCCTGATGCTGCTCAGGATTAAATCTTAAGGAAAAGAAGGAGCATCAGCTGGCAATGAGTGGGCTGATAACCTGCCCAGGGCCAAGAGACCAGGAATACGAGGTCTCATGTCTCTCCTTGCCTAATCCTTTCTTGTTCCTCTGCCTTGCTGCTGGCTGAGCCACCACGACTGTGCACTGAACCCCAGGGCCGTGAGTCCAGCCCCCAGCCCAGGATAGCCACACGCCCATCCCCACGGAGCCCTCCTGCCAGGCTCGGAGACACGGCGCCTCTGCAGCACAGCTCTGCCATTGATCCCCCCTTTGCTAACAAACAGCTGCCTCTCTGGGCTCTAATTAAAATGGATCGAGGTTTATTTAAATGCCCTCCTTTCCCTGCTGCGAGAGCAGGATGCACTTTGCTTAGCAACCAGTGGTGTGGAGAGGAGCTGGATCGATACCTGCTCCACTCCTGTGACACCAACAGACACCAGCCTGAAAGTGCTCAGTGCCAATAGGGACTCTGAGCTCCCCACCAAACCTGCTCTCTGGCCAAGAAATGTGCCCATGACCCTGGAAAACTTCTGGGTAGATGTAAAGGAATGGGCAGAAAAAGGAGAGAAGAAGAAAGGGGGATGCAGGAGGTGGGAATGCAGGAGGTGTATGGATAGAGTCCATCTCCAGCCTCCCCAGTCTCCTGCCTCTATCCTGATCAAAGGATGGAGGTGTTTGGGTGCAGCCAGGCCTGGATGCCGTGCTGTTCAGGACCCAGTGCAGGGAGGACCCAGGGCCTGCCTGCCCAGACTCACCGCGTTCATGTCGATGCCGTTGGTGTAGGACCAGGCATGCTGGAAATACTCCTCCAGGCGCTGGCGCAGCGGGTTGGGGATCTGGTGGAAGCGGATGAACTCCTTGACCCGCAGCATCTGCGTGTGGTAGCGCGCTGTGCCCGAGTAGAGGCGCTGGATGATGGCTGAGACGTTGCCGAAGATGCTGGCGTACATCAGAGCTGAAAGGAGAGGGCAGGACTCAGCGGGACATGGGGACATGCATGCCCAGCTACATCGGACCTGGAACCAGCAGATTCCCAAAACCCTTATCTACCAAAAACATCTATTTTTATTTGTCCGTGTGGAAGAGGCACAGGCAGAGCGAGATGCTCCAACCTCCAAAGCAGGGATGGGGACAACGGGACATGCGCAGGCACTCACAGCCAATGAGCATGACACAGATGGAGAAGATCTTCTCAGAGTTGGTGTTGGGTGAGACATTGCCAAAGCCCACGCTGGTGAGGCTGCTGAAGGTGAAGTACAGGGCGGTGACGTATTTATCCTTGATGGAGGGGCCGGAGGACAGGTCGCTGTCGTTGTAGCGCTTGCCGATCTGGTCACCCAGGTTGTCCAGCCAGCCGATCTTGTGCTCCATGTAGGGCCGCTCCACGTTGCCGATGGCGTACCAGATGCAGGCCAGCCAGTGGGCGATGAGGGCGAAGGTGCACATGAGCAGGAAGAGCACGGCCGCCCCGTACTCCGAGTAGCGGTCCAGCTTCCGCGCCACGCGCACCAGGCGCAGCAGCCGCGCCGTCTTCAGCAGCCCGATGAGCGTGGTGGTCTGCAGGGGAGGGGTGAGAGACCTCAGGGACATGCAAAGGATAAATATGGCATGTTCCAAAGGCATGTTCCCAGCTGAGCCCTGCTTCCTTTGAAGATAAAAATGCATTTCTAGAGTGTGAATCACCTTGTCCTGGAGGTGACCTCTGAGCTAGGTCAGGTGAGTCACAGCACAGGAAGGGCAGTTTGCCTCTGCTGACCATAAAGGCAACAAGCTCTGGGATTAGAGGTGAGCAAGTGAGAAGAGCCAAGGCCAAGCTGATATTTCCTGATGGGTCCTCGCCTTGCCAGCCATTGCTCCCAAAAGAGTTGCCTTTCACTCCCAGATGTGGAGCCTCCAGGCAGTAACTATAGGGCTATCCCACTGCCAACATTTTAATTCTGACTGGCAGTGCACCCCCAAATTCACCCACACTGGAGTGTGCAGCCAGCCCTTAAACTGATCCCTCAGCCTGCTCTGTTGGGTCAGCCTCAGCAAAGGGAGTGGATCCACTCTTAACACTTAAGAGTACGGACTGCCCGACTCTAAAAAATGAAATCCCAGATCCCAGCTGCTTAAAAATCCATAAAGACACCCTTCTCCACCCTGTGACCAACTGCCCCTCTCGCCATGGATTTAGCCATCCACCACTTACATCAAACCATGCACATCTCTTTCTTTCTTTCTTTCTCACACATCTCTCCCTACCCATGCACGAGTCCCCTCCTGTCCTGGCAGACCCTGCTCTCACCTCATCAGAGCCAGAGCGGAAGATGAGCAGGTCAAAGGGGATGGCAGCCACCATGTCGATGAGGAACCAGCCCTTGAAGTAGTGGATGGCGATCTTGCCGGGGTGGCTCACCACCTCGTCGTTGATGTTGACGTAGGTGGTGCGGAAGTTGATGACAATGTCCACGATGAACATGATGTCCACGATGAGGTCAATGATGTTGAGTGGGTCACAGGTGTAGCTGCAGTCCCAGCGCTTCTCCTCCACCTGCTCCTCGTTGAGCAGGAAGGCGGCCGAGTAGGGCGTGAAGATGGCGGTGTAGATGACCAGCAGCAGGATGAGCCAGTCCCACACGGCCTTGAAGGGGCTGTAGTGCAGGATGGTCCAGCGGTGGATGCGCGGCGCCTGCAGCTTGTACTCGGGGAGCACATCAGCACCCAGGGACAGCACCTGCCAGGAGAGGGCTGTGAGCAGAACGGGGACCAGGAGAGGGGCTGGACAATGCCAGGCACCAGGCAAGGGACTTCTATGTGCTGGTAGAGCATCAAGGAGCACACAATGGCTTCCTGCAGCTTTTTCATTTGCTGGCTGCCCACTGTGGCTGTCACCAAGATCCTTGTCCATCTATGATGGTCACAGCACCCTTGGGGCAGCTTTGTACCTGCTTTATGTCATTCTGACCCAGCAGAGAGGAAAGTGCCTGCTGCTGTGCCTCCTGCTGCCCTCAGCTCTGTGCCACCTGCTCGGGAGCTGCTGGGTGTCCCTGGCACAGGATGGGTACAGGATGGGTGGGGCTGCCCTGCTTTGGGTGCTGAGGGGTGCCAGCATGAAGGGGCTTATTTGGAGCTGGGGGCAGCTGGATCCCCTTCCTGCCCCTGCTGCTCAGTGTCCCTGCAGTGCTGGGACCAGTGCCAGTTGCAGCGGAGGGAGAGGGGCACCTTAATTCTCTCTCCTGGCACTGAGCACCCAGCTAAAAGGGAGATTTTTGCTGGGCTGCAAAGGAGGGGAGAGAGGAAAGAGGAGAGAGGAGAAAGGAGGATCCACATATCCCAAGGCAACAGTGATGAGCATCACCGCGGCTCCAGCAGCAGATGTGGAAGAAGGATCTGATCCCTCCTGCCCTGAGAGCCGTCCTGTTCAAGGGTTTCCCAAGGGCTCCTGATGCTGCCACCCAAAGGGGATCCATCCCTGCAGCCCCGTCCCACAAGAAGCAGCTGCTCCCACACCCCGGAGCCCCGCAGGGCGCCCCAGATGTTCCCCTGCTCCTACCTGCCTGCAGCTGGCCCGGCGCCCCAGGCGGCAGCTGAGCCTCGAGGTGCGGGTGTCCCCCATGGGGGCCCCCAGCCCGGGCAGCGTCCGGCACGGCGGGCACAGCGCTCGGGCCCTGGCATCGCCCAGGCGGGCACGCAGGCACTCGGCCAGCCGGGTGGGAGCCATGGGAGCCAAGGGCACGGCGCCCAGCGCGGCTTGATCAAACCCGCTCGATGCCGCGGCCCCGTGGGGACGCGAGCGCCAATGGAGCGGCGGCAGAGGGGAGGGATTGGAAAAAGTGACCCAAAGCAATCGTTGTGCGGGGAATGAGGCACCAGCCGGGCTTGGGGACCATCCTGTGGGGATGGTGGGGAAGGGGACAAGGCAACACCGGCCAAACGCTTGATCCCAAGACTGAGGTGCACCCAGAAGAGCTGGGGTGGCTCCTTCACCTTCAGCAGGGCTCCCACCCTCAGCGCCTGAATGCTGGTTCTGCCTGGCTGGAGGCAGCTCTGGGGGGCCGGTCCTGAATTCGGGCCACCAAATACTGTTCCCTATGCTGGGGCACCTGCCCTGCCCCTTGTCTCTGCTCCTGGCACCTAGCTCTTGTAGCAGAAGCAAGAACAGGTTAAGCTCTCTTGCTTTCCAGGCAGGAATGAATAAAAAACCACAGCCCCAAAGATCTGAGGCCGAAAAGGGTAAAGGAACAACCCCCAGAAGAGCCTCTAAACCAACACAGAGCAGCTGCAGCCTTGTTCCTCCTGCCCAGTGGGGCGGACGGGGGGACTGGGACACATGCCACCTGCAGACAGTGGTGACACCAACCCCACAGCATCCCCAGAGCCTCCAGCTGTGCTCCAGAGCCACAGCCCTGTGAGGATGAGCCTGGGACCGTCACCGCAGCCGTGGCCTGCCCTCCCTGGCAGCTCCCTGCAAGGCCAGACCATCCCAACAGCCCCTGTCTCCACTCCCTGCCCACCCGCTGGTATTTTTAGACAGTGTCTCGCCACTGTCTCTGCCTCACCATGAATTATTTAACAGCCAGGAGCAGGGAGCTGTGGTTTGGGCAGGAGGTGTGGGGGACATTGGGGTGAGGACAGGCAGGTCCTCCCTGGGACGGGGAGAGGTCCATCCTGTCCTGTCCATCCATCCCACCCCGTCTGGAGATTGAAGGGGAAGGGAAGATTGACCTCTGTGGGTGCTGCCCTGCAATCAGACCAGCGCTGCTCCCATCACTCCACAAGTGGCTGCTGACCCCACACTGAGTGGCCAGCACCGTTATGACAGTCACCCCTTGTGACACTGATCCCTTGTGTGTCCCTTGTGCTGGGGCTGGGCCATGGATGCTGCTCACCGACCCACTGGGGACTTCAGGGCTAATCCCGGGTCACTGCAGCCACCCCCAGATCAGAGGGACTAAGGAAGGGGCCAAGCCAGGGGGAGAACAAGCCTAAGAGCTGTTCCATGATGTGTGAAGTGGGGAGCCCATCCCCTGTGCACAGAGGCTGTGAAGTTAAAGGTTTGCTGGCACTGAGACAGAATGAGAACCCTGCATAGCACCCCACTCTGATGGAGCAAACTCCCAAGCCTGGAGGTTTTTCTGGGGTCAGATGGCTGCAATTTCATTAGATTTGCCCCGGGCTGCTGCTGGCAACAATGGGAGGTGCCCTTAGATGTATTGTGTACATTGAGGCTCTCCTGTGCCTCAGTTTCCCCACAGCTAGAAGAGCTCCTTTCTGGGGGTTGTGGGATACATCAGCATCTTTCAGGCGCTCTGGTGTCCCCATGGGATGTGCTACTCCATGCTCATCCCTTTGGTGACAGTGCCTGTGTCCCCTGCAGTGACAGGCGGTGTCACACGTGTTGGTGACAGTGCAGTGCCACCTGCTGTCTCCCAGGGGATCCTGTGGCCCTCGGCGTGCTGACACCAGGCCGGGTCCTTGCCTGGGCACCTGGGGGGCAGGAACAGTGGCCAGAGCTCCCCCCAAAAGAAGCCACCTGCACACACCAACGTGCAAACACGTGTCCCCTTCAAGGCCACCATCACGAGCAGCTCATGCTGGTGTTTCCCCAGGCACAGACTACCAGAAATACTCATTTAGGGGACTAAAACAAGAATTTCAACCATTCAGAGAAAGGCATAACGAAACACAGGGATACTGGCATTTCCTGGGATGGAATCTCCAGGCGTCACTGCCCTCTCTGCTTCTCCCCTCCCAGAGCCCCTGCAGCGCTTGTGACTGTCCCCCAGCAGCAACACCAGCACCCCATCCCTGCCTTGGTGGCATCTCACTGCCCTTACCTGTGTGACCTTCTCGGTGACGTTCTGGGTGCGCTCCATCACCTTGTGAGGAGCAATGATCTCGATCTCCGTGGTGGAGCCCGAGCGGTGCTTCTCCAGGTTGAACTCCACGAAGTTGAGCGTGAACTGGGGGATCTGGCTGATGGTCCGGTACTTCATGAGGTCCGAGTCCGAGGTGGAGTTCGGGGGGTTGGGTTTGACATGGGAAGCCTCTGAAAGAGGATGGAGAGGAGCACTGAGAAGGACAGCATGAGCAGGAGAGATCCCCAGAGCCCTGACCTCGTGTAGGACCTCCAGGAGCTGGGGACCACCACAAGGTGCCACCAAAAGGTGCCAAAGTCTGCTTGGCCATAAAGGCTTGACTTCTTCAGGCTGGCTCAGATGTGGGATGCCCAACCTGGGATGCCTGAGAGAGGGCTCTTTTTCCCACACCTCACCCATCTTTTCACCATTAAACCTCCTTCAGGGGGCTCAGACCAGCTGCCACAACACAGAGACACTCAGTGTCCTTTGCTACCCCTTGCACCTGTAGTGGGTAGGGGACCAGCCCACCGAGATTCACCAGGGAGAGATGCCAAAATTACACGGAAACAGACAAAGGAGGAGGTCGCTGTCCTCCACCCTTGCATGCTTTAGCCTGACAAACACAGCTCCTGAGCTGCTGGGTCAGCCCAGGGCAGGACCAGGGAGGTAGGTGGTGTGTAGGTGGTCGTTTCATGGTCAGGCTAGTGGCAACGTGTTGTTGTGAGTGGGAGCCTGTACCCAGACCCAGGGCTCCAGGAAGATCCCCAGGCACTGTATGCAGTGTGTACCAACCTTTCCATCTCCTACAGCCAGGGCAGGGGTGTATTTTCAATTTTTTACCCCTTCTAACCCTTGCACTCTGACATTGACCCAAGTGGGGGTGTGGGCAGGAGGTGTCTGAAGACATTGTGAAGGTGCCCAGTTGCACCAGCCATCCTGCTGCCACCCTTCTGCTCATTCCCCTTCCCTCCCTCTATGTTGTGTCTCCTCCTGAGGGTCCATAACCTGTGACTATTGGGGGATCACGAACCCCCAGCCCGTTTTTACATTCAGATTCCACAGACCAATCTCTCTCATCCCCAGCTGAGAGGCTTCTCTCTCCTGACCTCTCTCTAACTTATCATCACTCCCACGAGAACCAGAGGTGTGGATGTGGATGGCAAGGTGAAGGATCGTCCCCTCCAGCCATCAGTGTGGCCTGGCCCGTGTCTCACCCACCTCCCACACATGGACACAGCTCACACTGCTCATGCCTGCGTTCCCCTTCCTTCCCTCCCTCCAGGGGAGCTGGGATGCCATCGGGATGCCATCGGGATGCCCCTCGTGTGGGGCAGCGAATGCAACCGCACACGGTCTCACATCTCACACACAAACCATGGACGGCTCTACCTACAGAGCAGGACCTGCCTGGCAGGGAATCACATGGACACCGGTGGGTTTTGGGGAGAAGACCCAGTGACCTCCACTTGGCAGAGGGAAAAGAGACCGAGACCTCCCCCCCGAGATGTGCTGAGCCCTGGCTCCCGCAGTACAACCGACGGCTCCGGGGTTTTCCCTACCTGAGTTTGCCCTCCTTTCCCTGAATTTTCTCTGGAACTCAGACCTCGCAGCCTCAAAGTTGTCCAAGGAGGAGACCCTGCGGAGGCTGTGGAAGCTGCCCCCAGGGCGAGACCGAAAGAAACCCCAGGCAGGGTACGACCCTGGTGGGCCCAGCACGGGAGGCTCTTGTTTCGGGGACGAGTGTTGTAGGGTGGGGTCGGCCTCCAGGCTTGGCCCCCGCTCCTTTTCCAGGAGGGATTCGGTCTCTGACTGCATACAATTTTCCTTGGGCGATGTCTTCAAGTCCCTCAAAATCAGGGAGTCACCACCAGGCTTTAAGACAGCCAGGAGAAAGCGTTGTATTAGCAGGAGTCCCCGCGTGCTGGGGGAAGGTGAGGGAGCCGGGGTAGGTCAGAGGAAAGGCAGAGGGCTGGGAAGCACTGCAGCTCCTGAGGGCATCTCCAGCCTGGACCAGGACCTGCTCTGGAGTGGGGCGACCGAGTCCCTGGGGACTTGGCAGCTCCTCCCTCCTTCCAGCCCCGCGAGGCTGGGTGGCCGCGGGGGTTTGCGAGGCGATGCTGCACAGCCGGGAAGCAATGAGAGCAAGAGAAGATGAGACCTAGGGACAGGCTGGCCTGGAGCGCCTGCTGTGCCATGTGCATTTCTGACACGTCCCTGTGTCCCACCGCTGGGGCTGCCCTTCCTCACCTGCTGCAAGAGCTCAGCCAGCACCGAGGTCAGTGCCCAGCCCTGTGCTGGTGTTTGTGGGAGAGGACGTGCTCTGCTCCAGGAAGCACTGCACGAGCTGCTGCGTTTGCAAATTTGGCCATATTGGTCCTCCTTCTCCTGCAGCCACCATTAACCATGGCTAAACCTTTTCCCTGGAGACCTGAAGAGTTTCCAGATTTCAATTTCTGCAATGGGGTGTGCAAAGCAGCCACCTTCTGGACCAGAAACCCATGAGACTGTGCCCCTCCAGTAATTCCCATCGGAGGGACTGTGGCACTTCTCACCATCCCTAAGGCTCTTTAGGGCAGGTTTTAGGATGGGGTGCCTGGAGAGGCTGGCTGCTGGCTGGCCCTGTACCTACAGGGCTGTGCCCACTTGATCAGGTTGTGCTCAATGTACATTTTCCATGTGTGTGCCCTGAAACCCTGCAGTGCCCTGTGCAGCTCCAGCCAAGGGGTACCCAGAGCTTTTAGCAGTGCTGGGACTACAGGAATGATGTACCCAAAGCATCTGATAACCCTACACACATCTTCAACCTACCAGAAGCACAACCTCTGAGAAGACAGGCACCTTCCATCTCATTATGTCTATGATTTGGGGAAGCAGGTTTGTCCAAGCTGCCTGCAGACACCCAGCACAGCAAGACCCTGGCACCTGGGGACGCCTTAGCAGAGCAGAAGCCTCCTGCTCACAGCCTTGAGCTGCAGCATTTCAGAAACAACAGGCCTTTGACTGGAGGTACCCTGAGCACTACTGACAGTCAGGAAGCCACCAAGAACAGCAATCTCTAAACAGCTTTTCAAGGTTGGTGACAGCATCACCCTCATCATGGGAAGTACAATCTTTGCTGGAGGGCTGAGAAGCTGGACCTGCCTGTGCTGCCTGGTCCCTGCCAGGAAAACAGGGGGAAAGGAGCCTGCCAGTCCCTGCTCAGGGCACACCTGCTCCACGCTCCTACAGCCACCAGCACGTCCCCTCCTTGGGGTGGGGACAGCTCCCTGCAGCTCCACCATCCTGGACAACCTGCAGCATGGAGCCAGACCTTCCTCCCCGCTTTGGCTCATCTCCCTCTCCCCCCAGAGGCACGGAATGTGCAGAGCAGCAGGGTGGGGCTGCAGCCCACACCAAGCAGCAGCCCAGCAGGGCTCAGCCCCGAGCCCGTGCCGGGCACTGCTGGAGATGGCCCGAGCCAGCAGCCAGGGGCAGTGGGATGGGGACAGCGAGGAGCAGCTGGGACCTGGCCTGAGGCGTGGGCTTAGATCAGACAAAGGCTACGGTTACCTTTCCATAGTCAATGGCTACTCCATCAAACTCACTGGTGGGCAGAGATTTCCGCTGGATTTTGAGTCGCCGCAGGGACGGGAGACTAAACTTCAAAGTCCTACCTTCACCTTGTTAAAAAGAAAAACAAAACACAAGAGAGAAAGATGTGACCTAGCTGCATGGGATGGCTGGGGTGAGGCGGGACAGGGGAGAGGCTGTGGAGGATTTTGGGTGGCTTTGGGGACGCACATGCTGTGTGGCCCTTCCTCCTCCAAAGCTCTTGCTGCTCCCATCATGTCGCTGTGTGCTCAAGGCAGGCCCTGACCTGGCAGCAAGCTCCTCTGAGCTGAGAAGAGTTCCCTACAACTGCAGATGTGAGATGGGAAAGGTGCAGAGCATCCCTAAGCCAATTAAAGAGGTTAAAGCCACTTAAGGGATTTGGACCCAGAGGAAATTGAGCCTCTAAATCTCCTTGGTGGAACTTTAGGGGGAAAAAAAACCCCACACAATAGAGATGGTAATTTAGAAAGGCATTGAAAGAAAAGTAGTTCTGGCAATTTTGTTCCTGGATTTGTTTTGGATTTTCAGCGAGGGAATTTGGACCACACAGGTCCCTTCCTTCCCCCCTTCACAGGGGACCAGGAGACAAACTCAGCGGGGACTGGGGCTGGGACAAGGGCAGCCAGGGCTGCTAGGAGCTGTGAGAGAGGTGCAGGAGAGGAAGAGCCCAGATGTGGAGAGGGCCCAATGCCCCTGGCTGTGACACTCAATGCAAAGTCACTTTTCTTCTTCTAGAGGAGACCACGGTCACTTGCTAGTGCAGAGCTCGTGTGAGCAGCCAGGTTCTCACCCTCGGGGCCTGGGTCAGCCCTGAAGCTCATCCAGCAGCACCAACTGTGCTCCCTATCTGCACAAACGGTGGCCTAAACCCTGGGGCATGTGGGATGTGCCATGAGCTCCACAAAGACAGTGTCCCCTGGGAAAAAGCAGCGCGCTGAGGAGCTCTTTGGTTTTGGCAAGATTAGCTTCCCCCATCCATCCCCAGAACACCACTGAGCTGCTTGGGCAGGGTCCCAGCCTGCCCAGAAATGCCCCCATCCATGGGGTACCACACGGGCTCCCTCTGCTCACCCCGTCCCCACTGCCTGGAGCAGCTTTTCAGCTGGAAGAAGCAAAGCATCCAACTTCCCTGCACACCAGGGAGCTGGTGACCAGCAAGGCAGCCACCTGTGGCTATGAAATCAAAGACTGAGCCAGAAAACCTGGGCATGAGAGCCTGAACTGGACGGGCACCAGCAGCTCTGGCCTCCCCACACTCCCTGTCACCAGAGTGGGAAACCCAAGAAACACCCCTTGGGGTGCATAGCACAACATCCAACATGCAGGGAAGTGACAGGGACTCTTCATTGGGTGCCTTCTGCCAAAGGTGTGTCTTTGGGTGGGATGGGGTGTGGGTGCATCATGTGTTGAGATATTCTGAAAGCTGGTGGGGCTGCAAAGCAACACTGGTGCTGGAATTCAGGATTTCCTCAGCAGGTCATGCATAGAGGGTAGCTGGTTCTAAAGCAATCCATCAAAAATATGAATCTCATCAGTTCAGAGACCTAGGAACACATGCACAGTGATCTGTCCATTCACACACACACATCCACGAGCCCCCTGTGTGCATGTCTGGCCTGAGCCCATATAAACCCATGTATAACTCTGCTGGTGCCTGCTGCCATGCACAGACACCTGACTGGCTGCAGGGTTTAGATGTGCTTTCAGTGGGAATGCACTGAGACTCACACACTCCAGTTCAATGGGCATTTGTCCTCACGGCTCCCTGATGTGACCCTGGCTCTGATTCTGGTCCTGCTGTGCCACCCCCTGTGCCATGGGGGGACAGACCCATGTTGCTCCCACAGCTTTATTCTGAGGCCTGCCCAAAGCCTCCCAGCTCCCTAGAGAATGTTGTCATGAAGGCAGGTGTGGGATTATTTCCCTGACTCAAGCAGAGGTGACCAGCACTGAGGTCTGTATGGAAGGAGGAGATTTAGAAGTCACAGCTCTTTGTCAGGCTTAACATCTGCATCCCTGAACATCCACTCCAGAGCCTCACCACGGCTTCCCTTTGATCCAGTCTTCCCAAAAAAGGGAATTTGAATTTTCCACTGTCTCCAAAACCCTGGCACGAGCCTAGGAGAGTAGGAAATAGCCTGAAGCTGGGGCAGGCTGAGCCATCCTTGTGCCATTCGCCTGCAGTGACATCCCCACAGCACAGCCACGCTGTTGGTGACACCAAATGTCCCCTGGCCCTCCTGGTGACCCCACACACAGGTCCTGCCCCACACCAGCACCTCCAGCCCAAGCCAGTGTTAAACATGGAAAAGATCCAGCAATGCAGGGGGGTTCATGGAGGGGACTCCTCCCAAAAATGCACCATCCCGTGCAGGGGGTCAGTCCCCAGCCCTGCTCCCCGGGTCTCTGGGATTTTGGGAAGTGTATGCAGGCAGCTGTGGAGGCAAGGGGAGCACAGCTGGCTCGAGCAGCCTTTTCCCATCCAGCTGGGGTTTGGCTGGCCCAGTCCCTGAGCAGGCAGAGCTGCGGCTGGGCACAGTCACAAAGCTCTTCCCGTGCAGGATGGTGCCCATGCAGGGCTCATCCTCCATCCCCCATGCAGGGTTGGTTCATCCTCCATCCCCCATGCAGGGTTGGTTCATCCTCCATCCCCCCTTGCTCCCCAGCAGAGCGGGGCCGAGGGGCAGCGCTGCTCGGGGCCCCAGCTCCGGGCACAGCACACCCACCTTTGCTCCAGCCGTGCGACAGGCGCTGGTGCAGGCTGCGCCCGCTGCTCTTGGCGATCAGCTGCGCCAGGTCCTCGAAGTTGAGGATGAACATGATGACCACTCCTTCCTCGTTCTTCACGGGCACCACGTCCACCAGGCAGCGGAAACACGACGCTGCCGAGCAGAGACAGGCTCAGGGGGCAGCACAGGAGATTCCCACCTCCCCCTCCCCAGCACCAAACACTTCTGGCAGAAAAGGGGGATTTTGAGCCCTTTGATGGGTGTGATCCCTGCTGGTGGGTAGTGGAGGATAAGGAACATGATCTGAGCCCTGGGAGAGGGCCACATCCCTGAAGCATCCCAATCACACTGATCACATCTCTTTTTTCTGTCCCAGACAGTCATTTATATTAATGTACTTGAGAGCAGCAATTAAAGAGTGAGTAATTAAGAACTCAGGAAGTCCCAGGTAGTGGTTTAACCTCATTAAGCATCCTGCTTGTAATCACGCTGCAGTTAATTGCCCTGCAATCACCAGGCAGTTTTTGGGGACTGCATGCAGGCAATGGGAGTGAGGACCGGGTGGCATCAGTGTGATGGTCCCCAAGGGCATTCCCTAAAGGCATGGAGTGGTCAGGCACAGCCTTGTCTTGTCCTGCCGTGGGGAAACTGAGGCACAAAGGACTGGCTCAGTGTCCTGGGAGCGATGGAGGCTGTGAGGAGGATCCCAAATCTGTCCATAGGGGTTTTCCTGTTGGGTGTCAGCTTGACCCTGTGGCTCTTGATGTGCAGCAGCCAGGCCCCAGTCTGCAATTAGAAGCAACTGCAAAGACCTGCAGGTCTTTTCCAAAGCACCAAGTGAAGGACACAAGTGGTTTCCCACCTCCTTTGCCAGCTCTATTCCCACCAAATCCTTCAAAACCCCTCCCTTAGGTATAATCATGGAGTCCCTTCCTTGAGCTGCCTGCTGTTGCTTTGGTAGTGCTGGAGCAGGACCCCCCTGAGCCACAGCCACTGTCAGGGTCCCCCCTGAACATCCCCAGGCTCCAATCCCAGAGCTCCTGGAGATGATGGAACAACCAGGTACCATTCCAGCCGAGGTGGAGCCAAACCACCTCCCTCCCTGGCAGGTTCTGCCCCGGCCTTTGCCCCACGCTCTGCTGGGCAGGGATTAGCAGCTGGGCAGGGATGTGCTGCCGGCCCCGGCCGTGGCCACGCTCCAGCCGGGAGGGGCAGCCCGGCCTTCCTGCGTATAATTTTAAGGAGCTCAGGGCCTCCCGTAATCAGGAGCAGATGGCCGGCATCGGGCAACTTCAAAATCTGCCGTGACGTCAGGGATGTGCACACACACGGACACCCAGGCACAAGAACAGGAAAGAAAAGGATATGGGGAAATCTGTTTAAAGACCCCAGCAGCCGTGACTTCTTTTCTTTTATTTTCTTTCTCTCTTTCTCGCTCCCCACTGTTCACCAAAGGGAGAGGAAATCCACTTTAACATGTGAACTGGGGAGGAGGGAGTGGATTTTTGGCAGATAAAGCTGTGTGGGGGCTGCAGGGCACGTGGCAGGTTACCCCTGTGTGGAGCAGGACGAAGTGAGCTCTTTCCCCTCCCATTGTCAGGATTTTTAGGGATCTTTAGACCAAGAGATGCCCTCTAAGTGATGCTGGGCGAGCATGGTGTTCTGGGCGATTCAAGGTGGCACATGCCTGGGGGTGACACATGCTCAGGGGGTGACAAATGCCCAGGGGTGACACATGCTCAGGGGGTGGTGGTGCTGGGGTGGCACATGGTGTGTGCAGGGGCTGTGCACAGGGGAGCCCTCTCACGGATGCCTTCTCCTTTGGTGTGTTAGAAAATGAGGAGTTTTTTTCCCCCAGGAGTGATTTTGAAGCATCACTAACATCCTGGAACTCACATAGTTCATTGGCATGGGCAGCCATCAACTCCATGCTTCCCCCTGGACTGGGAATTTGGATCCAGATTGCCCAGTGCTGGCTCAGGTGCTCTGCCCATTCCTTCACGGCCTCATGTCTCCTTCCTAAGTTCCTCTGTGGCAGTGGGAGGGGATGGGCTCTGAGCTGTTCTCAGGGGGACAGATCCTGCCAGGCTCCATGTGGCACAGGAAAGGGTTAATCCCATGGCCAGTGCTGAACAGCTGAACACTGGACCCAGCTACATCCACTTGGAGAGATATCAGGAGCAGCTGGGAGGTGGCTGGGGGTGGGCTTGGGTGGCAGCTGGTGCCTGGTTTGATCCTGCAAATCTGGGAGGTGCTGAGCTTGAGCAGGCCTGGCCAGTATCACTGCGAGCCCCTCGCTGATCCCTTCTTAAATTAAATAAAATAGACTATTTCTGTTGGGAGGGAACTACAGCAATAATCTAGTCCAATTGCCTGGCCAATTCAGGGTTGGCCAAAAGTTAATCCCCCTCCAAAAGCAGGGGAATCACCCCAAAATCGCCCCAGCAGGCACAGCCCTGCATGCCAGGAGCTCTGCCTTGCTCAGACCCACACTGCACAGCATGGAGGTGTCAAGGGAATGAGGGAGCATCAGGGCCAGGATGGGAGCAGCAGATTCCCTTAAGCCTGGCCCAAAGACAGGGCATTCCCCAGGATTTGGGGTCTCTGTGCAGCTGTGATTTGGGGTATACCCAGCTCTGTGGAGAGGCTGCAGCTGGGAGAGCTGTGGCACCCTTTGCCCTGACTCAGTTTCCCTATGGTGGGCCAGCCTGGGCTCTGCTGAGCCTCCCCATTGTTCTTCCCCAAAACCAGGCATCCCAGAGCTGCTGAGCCAGCCCCTGAGGGACCTCAGGCCTGCCCTCCCATCCTTGTTCCTCCATCGACTGTCCCCATCCATCTGACTGTCTCTTCCCTTCAGCTGTTCAGCTAATCTGTCTCCATCCATCTAATTTTATCCAGCCACCAAATGATCTCTTGGAGGAGCCCTGGGGCATTCACAACCTGCCTGTGCTCTGTGGCCACCAGCATGAGGGTGCCTGTGCCCATCTGGGGTGAAACCCAGCCTGGGGGCTGCACAAAGGGCTTGGCAGGTGGGGCGTGACAGGGATGCTGCTTTGAGGGGTCCCACAGCCGATGTGGTGGGCTTGTATGGGCTGGGAAAACCTGCTCGTTCCCTAAACTCCTGGGTTTGTTCTTCCAGCCAGCCCAGCTCCCCCAGGCTGAGGGAGTGCCTGGAGGTTTGTGCTTTCTGACCCACCGTGTCTTCTGACCTTGATAAAAGCCAACACTTAATAACATTAAAAATGTCATTGTTGGGGGCCCTCCCTCCCTGTCCCTCTGATCCCCTGCAGCCACTGGTGGTTAATGCATTTGTCAGTATCATCAGTATGAAACTAATCAACAGGACACGGGGGTTTCCGAGAGCCGGACACAAGCCAGTATTGTTATGAATATTAAAAAAGCGAGCTATTAATCTGTGCTTGGAGCTCTTACCCAGGCCTGCCCTCCCCCCGGCCGGGAGATTTAATCTGCAGGGTCTCATGGCAGAGTGGCTAAATCTATAGTGGTATTACATAAAGGAGCAGAGGAGAGGGGCTGGGAAGGGCACGGAGGGGACGGGGACAGCGATGGTGACAGAGCTGTGCTCCGGGGATGCCAAGAGAGAAGCTTGGAGGACCAAGCTGTGCTCCCATCCTGGGATAAATCAGTGTCAGGGCTGGGTAGAACTTCAAAGGGAAGCATAGATTGCTGGGAGGCCCTAAAGCAAATCCCTGAGGTGAGATGGAAAAAAATGGAGATGGAGATGGAGTGGGAGATTGGTCACTCTGGGGAGCTGGGGTGAGCCCCTGCAGGTCTGCATCCCCCTGCTCAGGGAGGGAATGGGCAGCACAGCTCTGCCCTGGCCCCTCTGCCCACACCCAGACAGGGCAGCAGGAGACTGAGACCTGCCAGGACACCAGGCCAGCAAAAATGACCTTATTAAGTAACATCAGTGGGATGGAGGAAGGGCAGGGATTCAGGGCAGGGATTCCTGGGCTTACAGGCAGCAGCGGAGAAGGAAAACCAGGAGAGTCGGGTGGCTGAGGGTACCCACCAAAATGTGGCCACAACAAAGATCCAAGACTAGCAGGGTGGTTTTGGGTGCAGGTGGAAGGATGCTGTGATCCAGAGGAGCAAAAAGGGGTCCTGGATCAATACAGTGGGCTGGCAAAATGCATCTTAACCTCCTGTGCAAGCGAAGTGAGGGGCCAGTCCTTCCCTTGCTAAATCCCGCTGGCTGCAGGAATTAGTCCATCCCAGAGGGGGCTGTGTGGCAAAGCTGCAGTGCTGGCAGTGCTTCCTGGGCCATCCCAGGGCCCTGCTCCCATGGCACAGGGGGCCCCCTCCCACTGGGGGTGCAACAGTTGTCAAGGATGAAGATGGAGAGCTTGGGGTGGGAATCAGGGACTCCGTCAGGGCATGGATTTCAGGAAAATTCCTGCTCCAGGCAGCATTCTTGGAGGTGCTGGGGATGACCTGGGCCTCTCCTTTTGTTTGGGGGACATCAGGTCCAAGCAAAAAGCATCTGTGGAGCAGCAGAGGATGAAAAATGTGTCCCTTGCAGCCCAAGTCACACTGGCCCTGGGGCACAGCCAGGGCAAGGGGGTGCCTGGAGCTGCAGCACAGCCGTGCCAAGGACGGCAGGAACAGCTCCACAGCACAGGACCTCTGGGACCAGAGCTTTTGCCACTGTGGGGCAGGATGTCGATAAGTTCCCATCTGGAGCTGGGCCATGGTGTCCATCCCTTTGCCAGGGTCACAGACTGACCCTTAAAGCAAGCAGCAAACAGCCCTAGCTTGCCATAAACCACATGGGTTGGTACAAGAGCTCAGCTTGGGGCTGGGGTTTGTCAGCTGGCTGTGCCTTCCTACTCCAACACTCAAGAAATCCCCTCAGTCCTGCCCTGACCCTGCCATGGGGCAGGAGCAGAGGCTCCCTGGGGCTGCCAGCACCAAATCCCTGACAGTGCCAGCATCCAGCAGCTGCTGGTGGGATCTGCCCTCCTGCTCCCAGTGCACCTGTAGGGCATGCACGTGTTGCTGTTTACAGAGCTGTGTGGTCACACCCTGGATCCATCCCCCTGCCTTAGCCAGGCTTCCCCGCAGCAGGGCTGGAGAGCTGCAGTGCCGTGGATGTGCCCTGGGCTGGGGACAGAGGGGACATGTCACATGAGTGCCCCTGTCCCCTCTGGCTGTGGTGGCACTTCCCAACCCATGCCTGCCTGGCCCCCCATGGGGATGTCTGGGGGGACATGCTGAGTGGCACAGGGCACCCCAACCACTCACTGACCCTCCTGCTCCTGGAGACCCCAGGGGACAATCCTGGCTCCCACACCAGTGTGACGAGTTTGCTGGCCTGATCCCAGTCCCCAGTCCCAGTTCCAAGGGG
The DNA here is from genome assembly GCA_013397375.1 of Toxostoma redivivum. Lineage (NCBI taxonomy): Eukaryota > Metazoa > Chordata > Aves > Passeriformes > Mimidae > Toxostoma > Toxostoma redivivum. The sequence continues at coordinate 295,688 of VXBI01001945.1, forward strand.
ACAGACAGACTGCTGCTGGAGGGGACAGGCTGTGGGCTCTGCCCAGGACAGGACAGCATGGAGGGGCTGGGGCTGTCCCAGCAGCTGCTCCAGCTGTCACAGCCACATCTCCCCTTTCATATTCATCAGCATCACATTCATGCACATTAAGCAGAGCGGGTGCCACCAGCTGCTGCTGCTCAGGCCGTGCTAGCACTGTGGCACTCAGCACCTGCGGCCACCTCCCGCTCTGGGGACCCCGTGAGCCCTGGCCAGCGGCTTTGCAGCAAGGCACATCACCCCTGGGGAGGGAAAAACACCAACCCTGGATGCAGCTCAGCTCCACCAGCTCCTCAGTGTCGTCCTCAGGGGATGCTGGAGGATTTGAGCTCACTCTGGCCTCACTGGACAGTGTCCCCAGGGCTGAAGGCCATGGCTGCTCCTTGCTGTGGCAGGAGCTGATCCCGTGCTGAACCCCCTGTCTGGGCCACTTCCAGCTGTGTAGCATCTTGTAAGGAAATTAACTTTTCACTGATCTCCCAGCTTTGAGCTGGGGATTAGAGCCCACACACACTGTGAATGGGCTCTTCCCTCTTTCCAAGGCATTTTTGGGACTGGTGTGGCAGGGAGGGAAAAGTACCCTGGCTGGGCTGATCCCACCTTCCCCCGTGGGTTCTTGGTTCCATTTTGGAGCTGGGCTCACTCTTGGCACCCCTGGGCCGTTTGGCTCTGTTTATAATGAGGTGATGACAGCATGGGTATCCAGCTGGGGACCAAGCAGCCAGGCTGTCCCCAGGGACACGCACCCCCATCACTCAGCATCCTGCCTGACCCCAGAACCCACTGGCCCAGACACCCTTGGGTGGCCCCTTCCTCCTCACCTACCTCCATCCATCCCCCCCAGCCCTGCTTGGGTGGCTCCAACGGGCAGGTTTTGGGTATGAGATTGCTTCTGTCAGCCAGAAAAGCGAGGAAACAACCCCGCGAGCTGCAGAGCCGGGAGTACCGCAGTAATAAACAGCAGGTCGAGGCTGGAGATTGGTGCTGCTGGTATGAAAAAGAGGACAGGCAGGTTCCGAGCTCCGCCGGCTAATTAAGCAGCAGCTCCCTATAATGCAAAAGCCTTTTCTTTGCCGATAAGACCCATTTATAATGGGCTGAGCGGTCGCAGGCTGAGTGCTGGGGGGAAACAATTGGAAAGCATGCTGCTGGTGGGGTTGGTTTTAAAAATAGACATGAAGGGTTTGCTTCTGGGCTTTTTTATTTTTTTCCCCTCTTTTTTAATAAAAAAGAGAAGAAAGCAGCTCAGAGCTGCAATGAGAGTTCCCCATGGCCTAGAGGAAGAGCAGGGCTCTGAGGACAGCACCGAGCATCCCGTGAGCCCAGCAGGAATGCTTCAAAGCAGGGAGCATGGCCATGGATCAGGCTCACAAGCCAAGTCATCCCCAGGGACAGGATGGGAAACTATCCTGAGGGAGGGGGGGAGGAAATGGAACAGGGCTGCAGATGCTGTCCTTGCCACAGCCAGTGCATGGCCACGCACCGGCACAGGGCTGGCAGCAGCGTTTGCTGCTGCTCTGCGTGTCTCCAGCACCGCGCTGGGCTCCAGCCAGGCCCTGCAACTGCTCAAGGCTGGGACTTGCACCCAGACCTGGCACCACTCATGGCCCCTCTCCACCCTGGACTGGCCCCACAGGAAGAGCCTCGACCGAGTGGCCTGGTCCTGCCACCACCCAGGGTCAGGTCCCACCAGGATAACGCCGGGATAACACGCAGAGGTGCTGCCAGGGAATAATTCCGGGGGCCGTTTGCTGGCACCTGGATGCCAGCCCAGGAGATAGGGGCTGGGAGACAGGCCAGGACAGCCGGGTGCCAGCCCCCAAGACAGGGTGCTGGGCTGGGAGCCAGGGTTCCTGCCTGCTCCTTCCTTTTGTTTCCAGTAGTTCTCCTCTCACTGGCTGTGCGGGAGATGCCAGCAGTCGGCTGCAGCCCTGTGTGCAGGCCAAGCCCCCATCAATACAATCTAAAGCAATGGGCAAGTCCCACAGGTTAGAAAAAGGAAACACTTCATGTTTTTAACCTCCCATGAGCACTGGACCTGCATTTCCCCACCCCTGGGAGCCCTGGCCACTGATGTTTTGCAGCATCAAGCACTAAATATTTATTTAACTTCCTGCCGTATTAGAACTAATCACTCGTATTTTCCATCAAAGCTTCATTTTCATCTTAACGTAATTCCATCTGTGCACGCACAGCCGCATCCTGCTCACTGCAAAGGCAGCTCTGAGCCCGTCGGCTGCACCCACCCTCACAGAGATGGGGGGTCTGTCTCATCTCATCTTGGAGCACAGACTGGGACACCTCTGTCCCAGCCTGGCTTCTCCGTGGGCTTCCCACTGGATTCTCATTCCTGGTGCAAGGATCCCACAAGCAGTGACACAGTTTGTCCAAGGAGCTCTGAGTCATCCCCAAGGGCTCACAAATGACCTGATTCCCAAATAATCTGGCAACATCCTCTATCGCTCAGGGTCCCAATGTGCTCCATGACAGCAGAGATGCCTCCATCCCACCGGGAGCCACTATGGATTTGCTCTCAGCAGAGCCCTGAGCCTGGGTGCAATCCTGATGCCCTGGTAGCATCAGACGCTGTTTGCCTCCCACCAAAGGCGGGGCAGTCACACCGCCCCCCACGGGATCAGCCACTCTTACTGTCTTTGCGGTAGTAGAGGATCTCGAGCTTGCACTCCTCGGAGCCCAGCAGCGCCTGGGTGAGCTGGGCAATGGAGCTCTTGGTGGTGTCGGGGCCGGTGAGGAAGTCGCAGGTGCAGGGCTGCTGCATCACCTCCACGCGGGAGTAGCCGAACATCTCACAGAAGCCGTCGTTGCAGTAGATGATGGCACAGTTCTCCATCTGGGCGTTGGCAATGAGGAACTTGCGGTCTGCAGGGAGGCAGGAGAGCACGAGGCTGAGGGGGGGGCTGGGGACGGCCTGGGTGCAGGGATTGCGATTTTTGGTGTCAGCCGCTGTGGGGCTTGTGGAGAGACAGACTCCCTGGGGACACTGGTGACAGGTCTGGGGGGAGAGGGGCTGACCTCAGCCCACATCATCCCAGGTACTGCCCTGCTCTTCAGAGACAGAAAGCGTCCCCAGTTCCATGTGAATTTGTGACTGTGGGGATAGGGGGATCCAAAGGGGGGTTTCTCAGTAGAGGCAGTTTTGCTGGGATTGGCCAATCCCTGCAGCCTTGACATCTCACCACTGGTATGTGGGGACTCTGCTGTCTAATGAGCAATCTGTCCCTGACCGGCACTGCAGGCAGAGGGGAGAGCTGCAGCCTCTGTCCCTTCTCAGGAGCTTATCAGGGACCTGAGTTATCTCAGAGACTTTCCACCCTTGCTCAGATTTGACTGAAGTCAGGCAAGGGGCAAGAGGAGGAGTGAGTGTGAGGCTTGGCTTCATGGGGAACAGGGGTGAAACCCATCACATTAATGATTGTCCTAATGCTTTATAGGATAATTGTGCCTTTGGGCTGAAGGTGAGATCCAGACCCCGTTGGGATTTGTGGCCCCTGTGCTCAAAACGTAAAGTGCTCAAGTGAAGGAAAGGGGAAACTGAGGCAGGGAGTGGTGCTGCCCCATTCCCTCCTGGTGCTGCAGCCACCTAGGCTGGACTGGGGCCAGACTTGCTGCCTTGCCAGGGTGTGTGGCAATGCTGCACAGCTCACGTCATCCAGCCCACATGGAGCCACTTCCTTCCTTATCTTGGGGTGAGCTCTGATTTGGTTTTATTTCAGTGTTTTTAAAGGATATTGGGAGTGCTGGGCTCTGGGACACGTTTGCTGGGATGTGACAGGGGGGTGGATGCTTTTGTGGTGTATGCCACGTCCCCCCCAGCACCATCTCCCTCAGCATTTGGCATTAGCTCCGGGCTGGAGCTGAAGGCAAGTCTGAGCAGAGGGTCCATTTGGAGGCTGCCTCCCAGCCCAGACCCCAATTAATCTCCTGGATTACCCAGGAATGGCATCTGCAGTTTGCGTGCTCCAGAACCCTGCTGCGCTCCAGCCTCACTGGGAATTTCACCCAAATGCAAGAGAAACCTCTGCACAGCTGTAGCAGCGAGCGCCGGGACCCAGTGGGGTGGGGGGACCCCTCCCAGGGCTCTCCCCAACGGCACCTGAAGAGCCCCAGCTCTGCAGGATGCTTCCCGGTAAAACCAGTGTCCCCAGGGATGCTCCACACGTCTCCTGCTTCATCCCACCCTCTGAGAGCCCCTTGGTGGTCCTTTGTGGGGGTTCCCTTCCAGCACCTTTCCCACACAGGGCTGATGCTGGTGACGATGCTGCAAACAGCACGAACCACCACAGACAAATGTTTCCCAGTTCCTTCTTCCCGACCCTTCCATATCCAAATTGCTTTGCCAGCTGAAGACAGCACAAGGAGGGGACCCTCTCCCAAAGCCCTGCTCCCGGGGCACACTCCCCACCTGTGATGAACAGCTTCCCCACCCAGTGTCAGCTCTGTGGACTGGATCCAGTCTGGATCCTGGCTGGGCTGGCGCAGGACAGGATTTACAGGGCTGGCAGGGCGCCGGAGCAAGCTGTGCTGAGCACAGGGATGTGACCAAGACCAGGATGGGAAGGAGCTGCAGAGCCAGGTCTCCTTGGGGGTTTTTTCACTCCCAGTTTGCTTTCTGCCCTGCCCTCACCTGCAGATTTTCCCTTGGTCCCACAGTACCAGGGCTCTGCACCAGCCCTGGCAGGGAACAGCTGAGCCCCTCTGGCGGCAGCGGGGACTCACCAGGAGCAGCTACACCCATGGGAGCTGCGCTGCGCGGGGTGAAGGCACCCCCGGGCATGGAAAAACTCACTGCCTGCAGCGAAGATGTATTAGGTGTGCTGGTTTGGTGTCTCCCAACACCTGTCACAGCACGAAACTGCCGCGGGGGAGCGTGGGGTGATGTTTCGGCAGAACGCAGCTGGTGCCCGACATGGCTGGCAGGGAGCGGGATCGGGGGCCTGGCTGCGTCCTCGCTGTCACGCCTCACCGTGTGGCCCCGCTGCTCCCCAGCCGCCGCTTCCCAGGGGGAGCTGATAGGAGCCAGGGACAGTTTTTCTCACTTTCCATCCCCAGGGTCACGTCAGTCACTACCAGGCCAGGCAGCGCAGATCCGTCAGGGACGGCAGCGCCAGGGAATTTGCCCACTCGGGAAAGTTGGACATCAGGGAAGACCGACAGTGAGCCGGGGCAGTGGGGGCTGCACAGCCCCGGCACCCCACAGCAGCCCCCCGAGCTCAGTTTTTGGGGGACCCCAGTCCCCAGGTCCCCTCCTGTCGTCCCCAGCACTGTAGGGGGGACCCAGCCCCGTTGGGGTGCCCAGAGAGTGGGAGCGGAGCCCCGGCGCCCCCACCCAGCCACACACAAACCCCAGTGCTCCCCGATGTACACGGACTTTTCGCCGTATTTGACACGAAACCAGCCCAAAAATTCATTTAAACGGATTACTCGGAGCAACAGCAAATGGCAACATTTCACCAGGGACGGCGGCCGCCGAGAGCGCAGAGTTGAAGGCAAACAGGCAGCGAGCCCGGCTGCGCTGGGGCACCCTCTGTCCCCCAGTCCTGCCGGCCGGGACCCCTCCCCGGCAGCCCGGGCACACCGGCCCAGCCCCGGCGCTGGGGGGGTCGCGGTGTCCCCAGCCCCCGGGGAAACACCGAGGCTGGGATAGCTCGTCCCGCTGTGTCGCCCTGTCTATAAATACCCGCGGGGACACTGCCTGGCTGTCGCCCCCCCCTCTCCCCCCTCGG
>VXBI01001945.1:302617-358236 GCA_013397375.1 Toxostoma redivivum
TTTGGCATGGGACCACCCAGCCTGGCACAGGGCTCTGTGGGAACATGGAGCTTTCCAAGAGTCCTGAGGACTCTGAGGGACGTGAAGAGTTCTCCATCCTGGGGGCTGTGGTGGACATGGAGAACACAGGAGGATCCAAGGGGTCACAGAAAGCCCCATGGGCCCTGCAGAGGACGGGACCCCTGGTGGGTCCCCAGGTCTCTGTAGGACATCGGCGTCCCCGGTGGTGCTGCACTGCTAGAGCAGATGTTCAGCCCGATTTAGTTCTTCTCCTGCCCACCTGAGGGATAGAGGCCAAGGGGACCAGCTCCCTTTCCTTCCTGAGAAATCTGCTCTGGCCAACCCTCTTCTCCTGTGTCCACTGCTAGGGACAGTGTCCACTGAGGGGTTTTCTATTATTATTTTGTTATGCATGATTTTTCAGGCATGAAATTGGTCTAAGAGGATTACGGTCCATTATCATCAGCAGAAGTGTTTTGCTGGGATTTTTAATTAATATTCCAGAGCACCTCAGTCATGCCCATGTGGGCCAGGCCATGCCCGTGGGGCACTCGACCCACAGCGTGGTTTGCCCGGGTTGTTTCCTGTCCCTGGGCCAGCAATGCGAGTGGGTGAGGCAGGTGCCCTTTCAGGCCCATTTCAGAGCCTCTGTGCTGTTTTTATCTCCATCTCTCAGAGAAGTCAGCCTTCCCTAACGCAGAAAAACTTGTTCTATTGTTAAAGAGGGTGAAAAACCCATTATCTCCCCCCATCCACTCTGCACACTGCCTCTGCCATGATTTACTGCGAGTCGTGGAGGATGTTTTGCTCTATATTACACAGATGCAGCTTAATAGCATGGGGGAGGGAGAGGGACACAGAGTCCAGACTCCTGCCTTCTCTGTTTTCTTGTTGATATACTGTGTGACTCAAGGGAGACAGCTCCGTGCCGCAATTTCCTTTAGAAAATAGGGACATTGGTCACTTGGCCTGGTGAAACCTCCCTGAGATTCCTGGATGACCAGTTCTGCAGGGGAAAGCAAACTATTACTACTACAGCTAATATGATAGTAATTATGATTATTAATCACCAGGCAGTCAGGATTTAAGGTTGGCCTCCTGCCCTCCTCTCATCCCATAAATCAGTCCGGGATGTTCATGGGCACATCACGTGGACAGGGATGTGTCTGACAGGAAGGGCACGTGCCAGCCCAGAGCCCTTCTGGGCTCCCAGAGCGGAGTGTGGGGGCACCAGCAGGGCTCTGGGCACGGGGCAGGGCACAGCCAGGTGCCCCTAGCCCCTCTGTGCAAGGACCCCAGGAAGGCTTGTCCTGCTCCAGGCATGGCAGTGCAGGATCCCTTTGGTCACACTTTCTCCTACCAGGTCTCGTGGTGGTGCAGGAGCCTCTCTCACCAGCCCCACACAGCCCTTGCATGTGGAGTTGAGTCATTCTCGTTCAGGTTATTGTTCACTGAGCTCCAGGGGCCTCCCAGGGCAGCTGTGGTTCCTCCAGTCCCCTCACAGCCCTGCAGAGCCAGGTCATCCATGCAGCTCCCAGTCCCTGCCCTGCCTCCCTGCCCTCTTCACAGCACTTTATGCCCAGACTTCTTTCAATTCCTTGGGTTTTAAGCATATGCTTGTAGTTAATCCTGTGCTTACATTTTATCCCAAATTGGAAAAATTGGGGTCTTTGGGCAAATTCTCCTGCTGTTCAAGTCAGCTGAAGGGCTCCCTCTAATTTAACTGAGTAGTAATCCTCTCTCTCCCTGCCCTGCTCTCCTCCTCTTCCCTTACTCAGTTTTACTTCTCCCCGCTCCTCCTCCTCCTCCTCTTCCTCCTCACTGAATGTTTTAGAGGTTTTACTCCTTTCCCCCTTTTTTTTTTTAAATCCTTCCCACACCCTGGGGAATCAGTGGGAAACTACCTGGTTGCCAAGGGCAGAGGACTCCTGGGTGCTTCCCAAGGGCATCCTCCCCCTCCCTGCTCCTGGGAGTGCAGGGATTTATAATCTGTGCAGGAAATTATCCCTACTCAGTGAGGGGCTGCCCTGGGCAGGCACAGGCACATTGGGAAAGGAGGTGCAGCCTTAATGGGTCTGGATTTGGGGTGGGAGGTGTGGGAGCCCCTTGGATCCCAGCATGGCAGCTGTTGGCTGGAGCTTGCCAGGAGAAATGTTTGCCAACCAAGGCACGACATTTTCCCATATTTCTGTAATTGGAGCCACACTGCAAACACAGCTGGGCAGGGAGAGACAGGGTTTTCATGGTCCCCAGAGCTGCTTCCAGCCACCAGGACTGTCCCCAGGCACTCTTGGGTGTCCTTCTGCCTGGCATGGCTCATGCCCCTGCTTTGCCCTTCACTTTTGGAAGATGCTCCACGGATGTGACACGGGAGGGAGAAATTGAGGCTGTAAATTTATTTTGCAGGTGGAAGAATGTTCCTTGCTCTGGCTCCTTTCTCTGCCTCACCCCTCCAAATCCTGACGTATTTTTTCAGGCTTTCACGTCCACACTGCTTGTTTTTAGGTATAAAACAAAAACCCGAAACAAGGGTAAAATGTGCAGCCAAATTGAATCCTCATCAGCCAGGGCCTTCCTAACCCTGGGAGACTGCAAATCTGGAAAGGACTCAGTGACATTAAACCAAGTCATGGATGTTGTTTCCTGACAAAGCCACTTCCCACTTGAGAGTGGCAGGAAAATCCAGGAGACTGCTCTGGGACGGGGCCACTCAGTTCCTGGCATCCCCCCTGCATCCTGCCCGTCCTCACTGCACAGCAGGGGAAACTGAGGCACAGGGAGGCTCGTGACTCACCTGCCAGGAGGATGGATGGAGCCTGCAGGCTGCAGGAGCTCGTGATGCTGCAGGGAGGAGCAGGACAGGCAGGACGCTGCCGTGGGAAGGGGGTGCTGGCAGCAGCTGCAGTCGGTCTGTCTGACTGGAAACTCTCCTGGCCAAGGGGCTGGAGGAGCCAAGTGACAAGTTCCCAGCACTTTTGGTGCGGGACAATTCTCTCCCTGTCACCTGGGGTGCCTCAGTGGGACAGTGTCAGCTCATGGGGGAGCCTTGGGGCGTGGGGACAGTTCCTCACCAGCAGTGGGACACGGGCAGAACCTGCCTTGGGGTCCTGCTGCTGAGGCACCCTGGGGCCCTGTGGGGCTGGGGATATGTGGTCAGCCCAGTATGGCACCCCTGGATGGATCTCCAGGTGAGGATGGCACCCCACGGGGTGCCCAGTGCATCCAGCCACATCCAGCACGGGTGACACCCCTCCATCAGGGGTGGACATTGGGAGGTAGAGGTGTCCTTTGGTTTGGATCTGGCCCCGTCCCCCGTGGTAGAGAATTCTAGCTAAGCCATGGGGCTGAGGGCAGTCTGAACTTGCTTTTGGGGGGGCAATATGGGGTCTTTCCCCTCGTCCCCAAGTTCACCTTTACACCCCTCAGCCCTGCTTGGGCAGCGAGGGGGAAGGATGGAGCTCTCAGGGCTGAAGCCAGGGGCAGGGAGCTGCAGGGATGGAGTTTTCCCAGTCCCCACTGCAGCTCACTGCATCCCTTCCACAATTCTGCTGTCCCCTGGGACCCCCCAAGGCCACCTGGCCCCTCTCTCTGCCCACGGTGGCCCCTCTGATGGCCCCCAGCTGCTGCCAGGCTGTGCCTGCGCTTTTCCAGGCGCTCCTTGTCCCCGGGGAAGGGGAATGTGAGGAACGCAGCCCTGTGCACCCTGTCTGCTCCTGCCTGGCCACCCGGGGCTAAGAATAGACCTGGCTTGGCCAGGCCCCACCAGCACCAAGGGGCTGTGGGGTGTGGGAACCCCCAGGCACCTTCCTGTGGGGGATAATGGACTAAAAAAATGAAAAATGGCTTTCTCTGATGCCCAAAGGGTTCCTTGTGCTGGTGAAGGGAACCCAGAGTGTTTCTCACTTTGAATTAATGTGATTTTTAAAGCAAATCTCTCTGGAAGCTCCGGGCAGGGTGGTGCAAAGCAGACCCCCAAGCCTCAGTACCTGCTGCCTCCTGAGCTCCCCTCTAGGAGTTCTGTGAATTGAGGGGGAATCTCCTCTTTTCTTGTGCTTTTGCATTTCTTTTTTTCTCCTTAGGGAGTGATTTCGCTGAGCCTCCTAATTTCAGCTGCAAGCATGATGCAGAAGCCAGAAGGCAGCAAAATCTCTCCAGATGTTATCACAACGGGGAAGGGAAATCATCCTCGGTTTAGAGCTGTCTTGTAAAACACTGCTGCCGGCTTGGCAGAGCCCTCGGGGCGCCAGCCGGCCCTCGCTGCCCTCCAGAGTTTCAGCCAGGACCCCCATGTCAGCCAAGAAGCTCCAGCTGAGCTCAAGGTGGGACCTTCAGCCTCCCCCTGGGCTGGACTGGCCGTAGCCCTGTGTCCAGCCCCATCCCCTGGTGGACTTTGCACCCGTGCTGAAGGCAGCCTGGTGTCCAACCCCATCCCATCTGCTGCGTGGACCTTGGCCCCGTGTGCAAGGCTGGCTGGTGTCCAATCCCACCTGCTGCACAGAGCTGGGACCTGTGCTGGAGGAGCCTGGTGTCTGCCCCTGTCTTCTGCTGGCCTGGCTTGTCTGTCTGTCTGTCTGTCTGCCTCTGGGCACAGCTCAGTGCTCCCATCATCCACCCTTGTGTCCACGGCAGGACAAACTCAGCTCCTAGATGGATTCTCTGATGTCTGGCTAGGGCTGAGCGTGTGTTGCAGTCCCTGAGTGACGGTGTTCAGAGTGGCTCTTTTTTATTTTATTTTTTTTTTTAATCCTCTTCTCCAGAAAGCAATTTTCATGAAACTTGCGGGATCTTGATGATCTTGGAGACCTCTTTTCCTCCACTAATCGGGCAGAAAGGAGCCAAGGAGCTCAAAATTACCGGTGAGGGGCTGAGCTGGATGGTGCACACCTGCACCAGCCTGATTTCCCAGGCTGAAAATACACTTGGCTTCCAACTCAGCTCTCCCCGTGCCAGGTCTGTGCTCCATGAGCAACGCGCTGCCGGGAAGGGGGAGAGGAGGGAGCCTGGTGTGCCGGGATAGAAAGCAGATGGAGCAGGGAAGGACGCGGTGTGAGCGCCGGGGACCCACAAAGGTCGGGTCGCAGCCCCGTGGGCTCCTGCGCTCCAGGAGGATGGAAAGCAAACAAACAGCGGGCGTGGGCGGCAGACACCTGCCTTCTGCTGGTCTGCAGGTGCCCGAGCTGCTCCGAGCTCCCGGAGCAAGACCGAGGGCAGTGCCAGGGGACGGGAGAGGGACGGGGGGATCATCCAGATCCCCTCATTTCCCCTGCTGCTTCGGCTGCAGCAGATCACAGCTCTTTAAGGCTGCAATAATCCCCAGCCTGGGATTAGTTTTGCACCTAATCACTGCAGAACAAATACGAAGTTTTATTTACAGAAGCAGAAGAAAGACGAGGCCGGGGACGGGGAGGACGGGCGTGGGGGGGCCTGAAGCACGGCTGATCCCAAGATAATCAGGAGCTGGAGGGCAGGAGGCGATCGCTGACCTTGGACCCCCCTCCCCGGCTCTTACGTAAATGTGTCATTGAGTGCTGGAGTCACAGCGGGCGTGAGCTCCAGCCCGGTCCCAGCCCGGCTTGGTGACCCCCCAGCCCCTCACACAGTTCACGTCTGGACTTTGGGGGTCCCTGCCCTGATTCAGCCCCTCCCTCAGGCATGTGCAGCACTGCGAGCCCACGAGCTGTCAGCTCTGACGGGAGCCGTGATTCCAGGCAGGATGGAGATGCTGCAAAGGGATGCTGATCTTTCCGATGGGGAGGGGGAAGCTGGCTGCTGCAGTTCTGTTGCCCCAAAGCCAGGCTGGTCCCCAGGGATTTGTGTTTGCACTGGGCTGAGGTGGCAGCTCTCCTGCTTGTTCCACTGAGACCCCAGCCCACCTGCAAGAAGAAGCTGAGCTGCTGTTCGAAGGGTGACAAGACACAGGTTTATTTTTCATCCATGCAAGCAAACAGCCTGGAAGCAGGCAAACCAGAATGTGCTCCACCCCTCCCCAGACTGCCCTCTGTTACTCAGTGTCTGTGGCCTTGCCCACAGATCAGAAGTGGCTGGTGGGTGACCGGGCTGGACCAGCTCCAGCCCTGGGCACAGGGGCAGCTCCGTACCTGCCGGAGCCTGAACTTCTCTTTCCCCTGATTCAGACATTGACAAATAAATAGCTCTTTTCTGCTCTGGCTCTTGCATAGTGGAAAGGAATGTCTGACCTGATAGGAGAGAGGAATCCCGGGTTGTGGAAACCCATGGCTTCCTTGGCAAGTGTGCCCATGACATGGCTGCCAGCCTGGCTAAGTGCCCATGCTTGCACCCTGTCTTTGTTGCCCTGCTGGTGGCTGCCTTATTTCAGTTCCATTTCTGAGCTGGATTTGAAGGGCTTTCTCCTGACTGAGAAGAACTTGACACCCAAGAAGATGGTGGTGATCAGGAAGATGAGTGCCAGGGCAAGCAGGACCCAGCCACCTGCTGTGGCTTGACTTTTGGTCAGGGACATTCCCAGGAAATCAGTTTTGCTGGAGCCATCTTGGGCTGGAAAAGAGAGAAATGAGAGACATGGTTGTTGCTGGAGGCTCTGGGCTGTTGGGTCACCCTTGCTGGTCTCTTGGATGCCCTTTGGCCTCAGCTCCACAAGGAATCGAGGAGAAGCATCCAAACCCCCTGTGGTTTTTGGGATGGCCAAGGGGCAACAAGAGTGCTCCGTTTCATTCTGAGCCTGGTGAGGGCTGAGCCCTGGCCAGTCATGGACCTGCTTGGCTGAGCCCTGCATACCTGTGTAAGGAGTCCAGCTGTACTCGGGCCAGCCCAGGACCTCCCCGTTCTTCTTGTTCTCTTTCTCCAGCCACGTCATGAGTGGCTCAAAGTAGCTCATCAGGGCCTCTGCTGACATGTTGGGCTGCCCTGTGATGAGCTGCATGGCTTCGGGCCACGGCTTGCTGAAACCCAGCTTCAGGGCATCCCTGTGACAGGAGAAATCAGCTCCAGTGTGTTCCCCACCACCCTTGTGGCTGCCAGACCCTCCCTTTTCCTTGGGGCTCTTGGTATCAGCATCCCTGGGTACAGTCTGAACCACAGGGCTGCCAGCCTGGAGCACAGGGAAGGACACTTATCCTGGGGGGAAGAGGGGTTTGCATGGATAAACACCCTCCAGTGAATTCAGCCTGGTGCAGAGCAGTCCCTCGGTGAAAGGGTTAATTTTGCAGGTGCTTTTCTTGAAGCAAGGGGGTTGTTTTCCCTAAGGAACTGGGGGCTGGGAGGAGGGGGAGGAGGAGGAGGAGGAGGAGGAGGAGGGAGCCTTCCCCCTGCCAGGGGCCTAGCTACCATCTAGTGGCTGCTTTTGCAATCACAGCCCCAGCGCCCAGCCCGGGGTGTCCCTGCCCCAGGCACGGGATGGGAGCGATCACCAGGGGCTGTGCTGCCTCCTGTCCTGCTGGGCTGGCTTTAAGGTATTTGGGGATGTAGATGCCTTGGCCTTACCCTGCCCACACACCTACCCCAAGATCTTCCCTGCCTCCTTGGACTGGTAGATGTCACAGGTGTGCAGGGGACCCTGGTGTCCAGCTGCATCACAAAGTGCCTGGTGGAACTGGAACTGGATCACAAAGCTGACAAAGTACCTGGTGGAGAGGGATGAAGAGATGGGAACGGACCCTACCAGTGCCTGTGCAAGAGAGGACGTGGCTCCCCTCGTTCTCTGGTTCACCCTCCCAGTCTGGACGAGCATCACTGGCTTTGAAGCTACACCTGCTTCAGCTCAGCTCAACCTGCTGAGGCCATTTCTCCCATAACGTGCTTTACATTTGTTGGAGTGGGTGAGCTCATCTTCCTTGGATAAGGAGAAATTCTCCTAAATCCAGACTTCTTCTCTGAAGCTCTGTCAGGGTCCCTGGAGCTGCCCCGCCCATGCAGGATGGTACCACCAGCCATGGAAAAAGGTGTCAGCACTGGCATCTGGCTTGGGGCTCCTGCTTCTATGGCCAAGTGGTGTCCCTCGTGCCCCGGCCCTGCTGGCTCACCTAATGTAAGGGACGTTGGCAGGGATGTGAAATTTTGCCCCGGGATCAAAATCATCTTCAGACCTCAGTGCTGGTGGGCACAAGCCCTGGTACTTCATCCTGGGTGAGAGAGAGAGAGTCAGGCCAGCTGGGGAGGAGGAGCTGGGGTAAAGTGGGAAGGAGCATAGTGGGGTGTGAGGACAGAGGGAGAGGTTGTGTATCTCATCATTCCCGTTGCAGCCAACTGCAAGGAGAAAACACCCAGCAGGATGACAGCCAAGCCCTTGTCCCAGACAGGGCTCTGAATTCAATCCTACCTCAGGTTCCACCACTCCTTGTTGTACTCATCCTCCTTGATCCGGCCATCAAACACCTTCCAGCGCCACTGGTCCATGAGGTAGCCAAAGGGCAGGAAGGCGATTTTGTCCAGGGCGATGCTCATCAGGTAGTTAATATCACTTTCTGCCCCGGGGTGTGAAGATGTGAGCAAGACACTGCTGAATCCACCTCTCCCTCTGAGGGTCATTCTGCCCCAGAACTGGGTGTCCCCAGTGTCCCCTCCATGCATTCAAAGCTACCATGTATGTCCCTGAGCCTCTCAACCTCGCCCAGCCCCTCCTGACCATTTGCATTTCCAGCTGTTCCCATCAGCATCCCCACATTTGCTGTGTGGCCCTCCAGTTCACCTTTGTTTTCCGTGACTTGGTCCAGCAGGTTGATGCTATGCAGGTGTTTGGGGGTGGAGACAGACAAGGCCATGACGTCCCCAACAGCCTCGTGGAAGCCGGGGTTGGCCCCGCTGCGGAAGGGCACGGGCTGGTCCTTGTACTGCAGGTAGTACTGGACGTGGCCCATCTCGTGGTGCACGGTGATGAGGTCATCCATGTTCACCACGGTGCACTGCTTGATCCTGGACCGGGACACACGGGGTGGGGGAGAAGGGAGGGCAGTGCTGGTGTGAAAACCTCTGGGAACCATCACATTCCCTTGAGCCACTTTCCCTTTCTGTGTGAAAGAAAACCCCCCACACCTGATGCCAGGCCAGCTGGCCCTACTCCACTGAGTTGGTCTATTCCTCCTCCTGCATCTCTGCTGACCCTGCCCATCCCCTGCCCCTGTTCATCAGCTTTTCCATTCTCCAGGGCACGGCAGAGCAGGCATGGATTGCCCTCCATCCACCATGGGGACTCCTGCCAGCACCTTGGGCACCAAGTGCCATAGCTGGGGTGCCACAGCCACAGAGCAAGATTTTGGTGGCATCAGCCACGTGTCCTTATTCTATGAAGGCTCTTTCTGCCCCAGCACCATGTCAGCAGGGCCCTCCAGCTGCTCCCCGTGGGCACCTGAAGTCCTTGCGATTGTAGAAGTCCCAGGCCGAGGCGTGGCACACCACCTCCCGCCCGTCTGACGGCTTCTCGATCATGGACTTGTCCCAGAACTCCTGTGGCATCGGGATGAGGCCCAGAGAGGTAAAGAAACGGTCTGACTCTTCAAACATCTTCTTGGGTGTCCAGCCCTGGGGAAAGAGCAGAGACCTGGTGAGGGGCAAGGGGGGATGCTGGGGTGCTGGGGGCTGTGGAAGGGTGGGAGGACAGGGGTAGCCTTGTTCTGAGCAGGGGGATCTCTGGAGTCAGCTACACCTGGGTCCAGGTCCTGGCATGTAAAGGGTAGGGAGAATACAGATGAGGCATAGATTTTTTTTTTTGGCAATATTAGAGCATTTGGCAACATGGGTGGTGGCAACAGCCAAAGGCTGCTGGGTCCCAAGGGGCTTCCCCAGAGCAGACTAGAAAAGCA
This sequence comes from Toxostoma redivivum, assembly GCA_013397375.1. NCBI lineage: Eukaryota > Metazoa > Chordata > Aves > Passeriformes > Mimidae > Toxostoma > Toxostoma redivivum. The sequence goes on from VXBI01001945.1 coordinate 312,394, forward strand.
CTGACCTGTTTTTTCATGGCTGGGGTGGCATCCACCTTGGTGGCATCTGGGTAAGGCATGACCAGGTCGAAAATGTTGGACCATGACTGAGCCCACATGTTGCCTGGGAAGTGCAGAAGGATGGCAAGTGCCAGGAGGGAGACAGGGAGAGGAGAGCAACCAGTTACTGCCTCTTCCTGCACGGGTGGATCCCCCTGCCTGGTCCCTGCCCTGGCTGCATAAGGGACACAAAGGCAGGAGCCCATCCATGCAAGAGAGGTGAAATCACACTGAATGTGCTGCCCTGCCCTGGGGCACATTGGCCTCTACAGACCCATCCCAGGGGACCTTTGCCCTTCAGCCAGAGCTGAACAGACACCAGACTTAGCTCTTGGCATGGCACAGAGACAACCATACCTGGCAGGAGACACAGCACAGCCCAGCAGAGCCCTTACCTAGCAGATGGGCAGGGATGGGACCCTTCAGGTTTATGTGCTCTGCACCATACTTTCTGTAGAGGGCTCGGCGTACATAAGCGTGCAGGTTGAGGTACAGGGGCTGCAGCTGCAGATACAGCTTCTCCAGATCTTCCTCGAAGGTGGATGTCTCATACAGGGATCTCCAGTAGGCCCCGTTGTCTTTGTAGCCTGTGGCAGGGCAAGAGCAGAAGCTGTCAGACACTGTCCTGCTTGGGCAAGACTCTGTCTTGCTGTTGAGACACTCCAGATCCCTGGGAGTAGATCTCCTGGGAGTTAGTGAGACCTCCACACCCTTAGGATTTTGAGCCCCTCTTGGATGAAGAGCCCAGTGCTCTGCTCACAGGGGTTGGGCGTGGTGGGCTCCAGGGGAGCAGGGCACTCACCATTGAGCACGGCTGCCTTGTTGCTCAGTTCCACGTATCGCCTGTAGTTGTTCCTCATCTTCTTCCCAGAAGCATCCCGCCAGCCCTTCCAGGCAAACAGGAGCTCACTGTAGTCCCGAGAGGTGGCCATGATGTCTGTGAGATCTAAGAGAGAGCAATGCAGCCACTGTGATGCTGTTGGATGGGCTGAACAGGCTGGCCAATGGTTCTGTACCCAATGTGTTGCTCAGGGGCCATCACAGAGAAGCTGAAAGAACCCTTCATGGCCTTTCTTCATGCCCCAGTTTTAAAAACTCCCTCCCTTCTGGCCAGTGCCAATGCCCCGCAGGACAGCCTGGTAGATCTTACCAGGATCCAGTGGGTGGCAGGTTCCGCCCTCTCTGCAGACCTTGGCCACGCTGTACGTGGTCTCCATATCTGACAGCAGGGTGTTATACTGCGAAGGAAATCAGAGGATGTCAGCTGGTTATCCTTGCTCCTGATACTGGAGGATGTCCCAGCCCATCGAGGTTTTTGGGTGTTTTACTCTGGTCCCTTCCAAGATCAAGTGTCAGCCCAACAGAGGCAACGTGGAGTCAATACAAGAGGGCCTGGGCCCAGCAAGCAGTGTGCCATTGTCACCCAAACATCCAGGCCCCATTGATCCTGGGATAGGCAACCTTTGGGTGGGAAATTAGGATTTTGGCTTTGTGTAGAAGGTACCAAGCTATCACCTTTTTCAAGGCAGACGTGGCTGCCCAGTGGCATTTCTTAAATTTAAAGAGAAACTTGTGCCTTGACACAGGGTGATGGCAGGGGACACCCTCTCTTGCTCTGTCCCCTTGCCACTCACCTCCTTCAGCTCATCCTCAGGTAGAGCTGCCCTCTCAAGGACACTCAGCTTCTTGAGGATGCGGGTGACACTTTGGTCCTGGAAGTCAGAGGTGTCAAATTGCCTGGCCCTCATGCCGTACTCCAGGGTGTGCTTGGACATGGCCAAGTTCTTCTCCAGCTACAACAAGAGAAGAAAAGTTACTGTGGGGAGAAGACACAGGCCACCACTAGAAACACCACCTGACATCCCATGACTGACAGCCTCCCCAGAGCTGCCTTTGTGGGTGCCTCATGGGATGATGAGGGTTTTTAAGGAAAAGGCACTTCCTGGGTGAGAATGTTATCCCTTTAGGAGGGGCAGAGGTCACCCTGGTGTTCAGAGCCTCTGTGAAACGTGCCCTGGGTGGCAGCTGCCTGCCCTGGCTGTTGGCTCTCCCTGCACAGCCCCAGGGCCATTGCCATACCATGACCTCCTTGTTGTGGTCGGTGATGTTGGTGTTGTAGGCCCAGGACGCCTCGGTGTAGGCTTCCCACACTTCCTCAGCAGTGCTGTTGTACTCGGACAGGAACTCTTTGGCTTGTGCCTCATCTGCTATTTTGTCTAGAGGAGGAAATAAATGGGGAAAGAGAGAAGAAACGTCAGGAGAGTTGCAAGAGCACTATTGCATGGAGAAGCCATAGTTAAGCTTTTCTCAGAACTGCAGGTCCATTGAAGGAGGCCACAACTTGGGAGCAGGCTGAGCTAGGAAAGGGGGGAAGAGCTGCCCTGCTGGGGTATCCCATTGGACAGAGGATGGGGTAACAGGACAAGGTGCATGCCCTAGACTCTCCCACATGAGCACAAAGGATACAACTGAGAAGAGAAACTCTTCACACCATGACTGGTGACATCAGTACACAGCCTCAGACAATGGCACCTGCCTCCTGGGAAGCAGCACCCCGTGGGACTTCACTGGAGCTGGCTATTTCTATTTCTATTTCCTGGTATGGGGACCACCCCACCCACAGCAGAGACCTCCCTCTGCTTCTGCCTGTGGATGAATGACCTCCCTTGGGACCCTTTCCTGACCCTCCCCAGCCCCAGGATGGAGCTGCAGCCTTACCAATGCCTTCAGGGTAGCCTTCAGGGACAGGGGGACGCCAATCAAACTCAGGCCAGCCCAGCACCTCATTGGTCTTGTTGTTCTGCTCCTGAAGCCACTTGGTGACAGGGCTGAAATACTCCAGAAGGGGACCAGCATCCATCTGACTTGTGCCAGTGAGCTTCAAGAGGATATCCTGCCACGACTCCGAGGATCCAGCTTTCAACACTTCCCTGCAGAGGAGCAGAACAGCAAGAGCCAGCATGAGGCCAGGGGATGGATGGGAGAGAAGCAGTGATAGTATCCCAGCAGCTCAAGGGTTGAAGATATTGAAGATACTGTTCTTGGGTAGGACATGAACCTGAGAACTGCCTCAGAAGCCACTGCCTGTCCTGCACGTGGAAACTGAGACTCCCTGTCACACACTCATGCATTTAACACCCAGGGAATCAACAGGAACTAACTGTGCTTTAGTGACCTCTTGTCTGGGTGGGAGCTCATGGCTGGGACAATAGCAATACCCTGGTGAGGACCACTCACCCCACCCCAGTGCTTCCATGTACATCCATCCATCCATCCATCCATCCATCCATCCATCCATCTGCAAAGCTGTTTCTCCAGTTCACTTTTCCTTCCTTCCTTTCTTCTTTCCTTCCTTTGCACACCATCAGCTTCCATGCACACATCTGCCCATGGCGATTTTCCTGACCCTCTGTCCCCACCTGAGTTTGGCTCCAGCCTCTTTGGACCTGTAGATGTCACAGGTGTGCAGGGAACCCGTGTGGTTGGCTGCCTGGCACAGTGCCTTGTGAAACTGGAACTGGAGGATGAAGCTCACAAAGTACCTGCCAAGGAAGCCCACGAAGGTCAGAACTGGGACAGGGGGAAGCAGACAAGTCCAAGAGCTCAACCCCACTGTTTGTGGTTGGGAGATCTCCGCATCTTGAGCAGGAGCAGCACATGACAGTCCCTGCCCTCAGAGGTGATCCCCCCTCCACTGCACCCCAAACCTTGCTCCCCTTGCCAACACTTCCTCTACCTGATGTAAGGAGTGTTCCCTGGGATGTGGTACTTTGCTCCAGGGTCAAAGTTGCTTTCGTTCCTTGGAACTGGAGCGCAGATACCCTGGTATTTGGTTCTGTGGACAGCAGAGAACAGCAGCATGAGCATGGGAAGAATAAGGGATCAGAAGAATCTAGTCAAGGAACGGGAAAGCTTGGCACAGTGCTGAAGAAATCTGCACAATTAGAGCATGATTCCAGGTATATCCATCCATCCATGGATCCATCCATCCTACCCACCCACCCATCTACCCAATGTTCTCCCACCATCTCCACAGCTACTTCTACACTTTTTCTTTCCTTTCCTCTTTCCTGCCTCCCTTCCTTGCACATCCCCAGCTTCCACACCTCACTCCACCCTTGGCTGTCCCCTACCTCAGGTACCACCAGTCGTAGTTGTAGCGGCTCGGTGGCGTGTGGCCACTGAACACGTTCCAGCGCCACTGGTCGATGAGGTAGCCAAAGGGCAGAAAGGCAATCTTCTCCAGGGCCATCTTCAGCAGGTAGTTGATACTGCTCTCTGCAAGAAACAGAGCCTGAGCCAGGCTGGAAAGGAGCTGCATAGACAGCACTACAGGCACCAGAATTCTAGTGGGCAAGAGGGTGGGCAGATCTGGATGAGAAAGGGGGCAGCATTTCAACACGTAACCTTGCTCCTGGAGAAGGCTGTGAAGGACACAGGAGGTTTCTGTAGATACAGCTGCTACCTGGGGCAACTTGTGCCTCTTACTGGGGACAATGTTAGTGACAAGTGTGGCGTCCCCTTGCCCTCAGCCCAGGTCTCAGAGTTAAAAGGCCTTTGGTGAGTAGAACTCTTCACACTTCCATGCTGGGGTCTCAGGGTGAGGGGGTTTGGTGGAGTTTGTTCTGCAGTCAGACTGCTGCAAAGGCTCTGACGGTTTAGACCCAGAGCCAGAGTCAGCTCCAGGACAGTCACCACTGTATCATGAGGAGCACAGGGGATGGTGACTCTGTTTTTCCCCTCAAAGAAATGCAGGGAAGGAAGTTTGGAGAAAGACCTGCTGGCGACGCAGCTGAAGCTGTGGGGTCAGAGAGGGGCTGGCAGCACTGCCCTGAGGGGCTCCTGGCTGCCATCACTGTGGTAGCCTGGCTGCCAAGGGCTGGCAAGGCGGGTAGCAGTGGCTTGAGGCAGGGACCATCTGCCTCATTGTGTTTATGCAGCACTGGCCCAATGCTCTTGGCTGCTGTGATGTCTTTCTTGTCATAAAACGTATTTAATGACACGGCAGGAGGATTCCAGGATGTCCCTCCTCCGCCAAGCAGCCCTCGGGGCAGGTCTGGGAGTGCTCCATTTCCTCTGCTGCCATCTGCTTTGCTGTGGGGGCTGAGGGCTGCTGGGTGGGAGGATGAGGCTCTGGACAAGCTGGGCAGTGCCTGCAGGGACAAGCCCTGCCCTGCCGTGCTGGCTGGCAGCCACACACGGCTCCTGCCCTCGTGACTGTGCATGGAAGTGCAAGGTCCAGCTCCAGAGAGCCACGCCGGAGCTCCAGTGCTGGATGCATCCTGGCAAGGCAGGGAGGGAGGGAGAGAGAAATGCTGGAAAGGTCAAAGCCAATCAAGCACAAAAATGTCGTTTTCCAGTTTGGGCTCTGTTGGTGAAGGGAAAGGCGCAGACAAGCTCTGGAGAGCATCCCTCCTGCCTCAGGGGTGAGGAGGATGGAGCCAAGAAGGGCTCTCCATGGGCACAGGAAGGGGTTGTGCATGGACCCATGGAGACAAAAGAAGTCCTGCCTGAACCCGTGGAGACAAGAGGGAGTTGTGCATGGACCCATGGAGATGAGAAGGGCTGTGGCAGCTCTGGGCTGCCAGACTGGATCCCAAACCCTTCCCAGTGGCACAGGCAGGGCCAGAGCCCTGCAGCTCACCCAGCTCCCAGGGTGGCTGCCATACCTTCATCCTCAGTGGCACTGCTGAGGAGACCGATGGTCTTGAGGTGGCCGGGGGTGGACACAGAGAGGGACAGGACGTCCCCAATGGCCTCGTGGAAGCCGGGGTTGGCCCCGCTGCGGAAGGGCACGGGCTGGTCCTTGTACTGCAGGTAGTACTGGACGTGGCCCATCTCGTGGTGCACGGTGAACAGCTGCTCCATGGTCACTGACGTGCACTGCTTGATCCTGCCGGGTGCAAACAGCACTGCCTGAGCCCAGGGAGGGGCCCCGGCTGCCTGTGCACCCCCTTGATGGGAAGGACTCCCCACAGTCCCAGAGAGGGTGGCAACACCCCACAGGGTTAGGGAAAGGGGAAGGAAAGGCAGGGCAGCATTGTCACTCCAGACCTCGCCTCAGAAAGTGCCATGTTGGGCTGCGTGGCCAGGCTGGGGTACCCAGGGTGATCCCCAAGGGGGACAGGAGAGGCTCATGCCCTGCAGCCCTGGGTCCTGCACGTCCCCACAGACCTGAAGTCCTTGCGGTTGTAGAAGTCCCAGGCCGAGGCATGGCACACCACCTCCCGCCCATCTGTCGGCTTCTCCAGCATGGACTTCTCCCAGAATTCAGGGGGCATCTCCAGAAGGCCCAGAGAGGTGAAGAACTCCTCCGAGACCCGGAACATGTGGGTAGCATTCCAGCCCTGGTGGGCAGCAGGCGCTGGGTTATGGCTGAGGAAGGGGCTGCCTGTGCCCTGGGCATCGCCCCCAGTGCTCCCCCAGGACCCCCGTGGGAAGGAGGGGAGTTGCTCCCAGGGGCTGAGGTCCTGCCCTTCTCTCTGTGATGGGGGGCCCAGCCCCAGAATTGGTGTGAATATCCCTAAAAAGCATGCCTTGGAGCTGTGTGATGGTGTGAACACAGCAGTGCAGACCCCAGCCTGAGGACTGGCAGCAGTCCCAGTGCACTGCCCACTTTTGTCCACCTGCTGCCTCTTTGGCCATTGCCAGACATGGAGTAAGATAATTTCTTTGTCCCTTCCCCTCCCAGACATGGATTTTCTGCTGTCCCCTACAGACATATGAGAAAGGACTCCTGTGGGGTCAATGTCGTGGGCCAGCCTTGGCAACACCTCCTGCTTTTTCTCCCTGGTCTCCCCCAGTGAGTCCCTCAGCCCATCACCTGCTGCACCATGGTGCTCGTGACATCAAGGTTGGGCTTCTCAGGGAAGGGGATCATCAGGTCATAGATGTTGTTCCACTGCTGAGCCCACATATTCCCTGAGAAGAGAAAACACTGGGAGTAGAGCTGGTGGCAGGTCAGAAGAGAAACACAGTGAACACTGGGACCTCTCTGGCCTTGTGTGTGCTCCCCTGACCCCAGCAGCCCCCCTGGGCACAGGCTGGGGAGTCTCCCCTCTTACCCAGGAGGTGAGCAGGGATGGGACCCTTCAGGTTGATGTATTTGGGTCCGTAGCGATCGTACAGCTTCCTCCGGACGAAGGCGTGCAGGTTGAGGTAGAGCGGCTCCAGCTGGTTGTAGATGCGCTCCAGGTCCTTCTCAAAGGACTCTGAGTTGTACCAGGAGCGCCAGTAGCTGCCTGTGTCATTGAACCCTGCCAGGAATAACGGGAAGATCTCTGTCTCCAGATCCAAAGGCTGCCCCCACCACCCATCCCCAGAGGTAGGACCAGGGACTAGCAGCAGGATTTTCCCCTCTTCCCCAAAATTCTGGTGGTTGGGAAATAGCAGTTGGATGCCTGGGTGCGTGTGGGGCGGGGAGAGCAGTAGGGTATCCCAGTGCCCCAGCCCTGGCTGGGGATCCCGTGGCTGTACCGTCCATCAGGTAGGCAGCGTTGCTCAGACTCACAAACTCCTCGTACTTGGGGCGCAGCGGGTTCCCCGCGGCGTTGTGCCAGCCCTCCCAGGCATACAGCAGCTTCTTGTAGCTGCGGGAGGTGGCCATGATGTCCGACAGGTCTGGGACAAAGGGGACAAGCAGAACATAAGAAAGAGAGGGAGGCAAATGCCTCAGCTCTGCAGAGGTGCCACCACCACCACACCAGAGCCCAGTGCCATCCTCACACTGGGACAATCCTGATTAACACGAGGGGCTCATCCCCTGCCCACTAAGGCTGTGGGGACCATGGGGTGCTCAGCAGCTGGCAGGATCAAGGGCACCAGGACCATACCTGGCTCCAGATCCCAGCAGGTGCTGTTGGACGGGCACACCTTGGCCGTGGAGTAGATTTTGTCCATGTCACTCAGGATCGTGTTGTACTGTAGGAAAGGAAAAGATGCTGGGGTTCAAGGGGACAGGAATGGCTCTCCAGGAGGGATCTACAGGCCTCCCAGTTCTGGAGTGTGTGTCCAGATGGGTGTGGGGAAGGACTGGTGTGTTTACACAGGATGTTTTTGGTGAGATAAGTGTGTTATCACTCAGGGTTTTGGCATGGTGGGAGCAGGGAGGCTCTTTGGGACAGACAATCCCTGTACAGCCATGCTGCAGAGAGGGGCTGTTTATAAAGCTGTTTGTTAGCAAGGCCACAGCACAGGCTGTTTCTCTAAATGGGTAAAAAACATGGAGAAGAAAAGCAGGAAGATGAGGGGGATTTATTTCTGTGAATTTCAACAACAGCAAACAATAGGAACAGGAGGTTTCCTGGAACATGCCTGGGAAGTCCATTCCCAGGGAAGGAAATTCCTCTGCTCTGTCCCTCTCCTCTCCACTCCCATTCCTTGGCTCCAGCTGTGCAGAGGGGATGGCAATGGGGAACGGTGGCTGTGGGACAGAGCTGCCCAGGGATGGGTGAGACATGACTGATGTGCAGGGAGGAGACACGGTGCTGCCTGTTATCTGGGAGAAGGCAGGGATGGGTTTCCTGGAAGGAACCGGGGCTGACAGCTCTCCGGAAGGGATTGCATCACCAGGCTTTCCAGGGTTTTGCTGGGAATGGCTGTCAGGGAGCTGTGGGTCAGGATGGAAGGGCCTGTCCCTGCACTCATGTAGAGCAGAGTGGCTGCCAGCCTCAGCCTGGGCAATATTTTCATGCATGGAAATCAAAATTCAGGTAAACTGCCCTGAAAGCTCAGGACTGTGATGGGGATGTCCCTAGCATGGAACTGCCACGGGCACAGCCTGGCTGGTCTCCAGGTAATGCCCAAGGCTGCTCTGTGTAAGCAGGAAATCTCCAGCCCCTGCTGCAACAGCTCCAAGATAAGGTTGGCTAATAGGGCCAGAAGGCACCCCATATCCCCTGCAGATAGCACCCCATCTCCTCCTCAATCACTGTGCAGAGGCCAGTGACACCCTCCAAAATCAGGTCAGCAGCAGAGTCTGGATTCTTGTGAAAATCCCTCCAAGGCGTTTCACAGCACCCCAGCCATGCCCAGGGCTTCACTGCCACCTTCCTACCTGCTCTCTCTCCTCCAGGGGCAGGTTGGAGGGTCCCAAGGTCTGGATGGATCCAATGATTTTCCTCAGCTGGGGGTCACTGAAGTTATTCCACTTGTCACCATAGAGTTCCTTGGCTTTCTTCCCCCACAGCTCTGTGAAATTCTGCTCCTCCAGGGATGCCTGGACCTGCATGGTGAGAGGGGACATGGGGGCTCAGGACCAGCCCTGGGACATGCCACCACCCAGGCGATGGTTTGGGGCCAGGGGCAAAGTCGTGAGGGTTTGTGGGAGTCAGAGGTGACAGGACATGGGGTGACAGGCAGCTCCTGCCAGCCCCAATCTCCCTTCCTGGGGCCACGGGCTGGCAGGGGGGTGTTATTTAGGCAGCTGGAGCTGTGGTCCTGGTTTTGGGATGGGGTGCACTGCAGGTTGTATCCCAGCCTGATCCATGTCAGCTGTATTTTTGGGAAGCTCTGATGTTTTAAGAGTGTCCTGCCCTGGCACACGTGGAGATGGTGCAGAGTGCCTGGTCGGTGTCCATTGCTGTCCTGGTGTGATTTATGGAGCTCATTAGCTGTGACTTGTGGCATTTTTAGCCTGGCTCCAACACGCCTGGTTTGTTTTATTTTAATCTTCACGTTCCCTCAGCAGGCAGCAGGGAAGGAAGGGAGTTGTGGTGTGGCAGAGTTGGAGGCTGCCCAGGGCAGATACCCAGCAGCTATGGGACATGGGGTGGGAATGCCAGAAGTGCCAGGTGCCCCTGGCTACCCAGCACTGCTGCCACCGCTTCCCTGGACATCCCAGTGCCACAGCATCACTGGTGTCCACTGGCCCCAATCCCCCAACATGCCAGGACATGCCAGCCCCACAGACACCCTGCTCCTGCATCACCCCTCTAAACAGGAGATGCCTTTGTCCCTTCCCAGACCCCGTGCAGGGCTGGAGGAGCTGTAGGAAGCAGAGTTCAGCTGTGTTTTCTCCTTGAACGGGCACCTGTGTTTGGTCAGGCAAATTGTACCTGACAATACCCTAAACTCTCCTGACAGCTCTGGTGAAGTGAGCTGAGGCCAGCAGTGCTGCCTGAGACCCCCTTGCCATGGCCATGCCCACCAGTCCTGGCCCTTCATCCCCACATCTGGGGTCTCTCTCTGGAGGGGGTGCCTCTGTGGGGGGCTCAGAAGCCCCCTGACATCCACAGCCTCCAAGCCTCCCGACCAAAACCTCCACCCCATTCCCTCCCTGCTTGTGGGTGCACAGGGAAAACTCAGGATGCAGCTCAGGACCCTGGGGTTCCTCAGCCCAGGCATCTGCAGTAGCTCTGTACCCAAACACGAGCAGCCCCCAAGCTCCCTGCCAGCCTCTTGCCCAGAATCCCAGCTTGTGAAAGTTAGTACATCTATCTGTCTGTCCAGCATCCTTCTGTCCATCCCTGCCCCTGCCTTTTACCTTCTGCCTCTCATGTCCCTTTATCACAGGGTCCCCTTTCGTGGCAGGCTCGGGAGCTGCCCATGCCCTGGTGGCCTGACTCAGCCCCTCTTGTGTTATGGATGTGTAGGATTTGCCTGGCCCAGTGCTCTCCCAGACCCCCCAAATCCAGCCTTTTGGGTCCTGCTGGCCAGCTGCTGTTCCTTTAGCAGTCAGTGACTCCCTGTCCTACCACACCTCCCTGCTGCCCCATCATGGACTGACCTCAGGGGTTCAGATTCCCTCCTCTACCTGGGCTGGCCTAGGAGCCTTGCATTGCAGGGAGCTCCTGGACATAATCCTCACATTTAATAGCACATAAAGGGGGGAAAGCTGGGCTGGAAATGCCTTTTGAGAAAAGTCCATGCAAGGTGCTCTCCTGGCCCTAATTTTGGACTCAGTGTAGCTGGGATGTTGCTGCTCTGCCCCAAAGTCCCCAGCCCCACCACATCTGCAGCTAGAGCTGGGCGCCTGCCCAGACATCATATCAGCTCAACAAAAAAAGGCTGAAGGGACACCTGGGCCCTCTTGAGTGTCCTGCCAAATTGGCAGTGGCCAGAGCTGGCAGGGATCTTTCCCCTTCGCAGGAAGATGTGTTTCCTTCCTGCACAGGGCACACTGTGCACCAGTCCCCACGGGATCTGGAGGGTTCAAGGCTCTGTGTGGCAGCCCCTGTGTGATACTGGGATCGCCCAACACCGCGGTCCCGTTTGGGCTGCACTGCCCCTTGTGCACCTGTAGCCGTAGGACTGGCAGGTGTGGCCCGAGCTGCTGCAGGGACTCGTCCATGACCCCGTGCTGGGGCCACCGGCAGCTCCCCGAGCACGGCTGGGGCCGGGGAAACCAGCGCAGCCCGACCACCCCTGGCTCACCCAACCGAGAGCAGAGCCGGGGCTGCTCCAGCTCCCCGCCCCGCTAAACGCAGCCCAGACACATGCAAACCCCTGGGAAAACACACAGTGCCTGTGGGGTGCACACAGCCCTGCTCCCTGCACGTCCCTGGGCTGATGTCGAATTCCCTACAGCTGGAGTGCTTCCCCACCACTGTCTGTCCCCGTGGGCTGGGGACACAGGGACAAGAGGTGGCGACCTCAGTCCCGGTGCCACTCAGCTGCTTGTGCACTTTGGGCTCCTGGTATCTGCCCCAAATGAAAACCCTGAGCACTGAGATGTGGTGACACCAGGCAGGGACGGGGACAGGGACAATTGATAACTAGCCCAGTTCTGGGAAGGGGAAAGGAAAGTGGAAGGCGCTGGGAGGACGGAATCACCTCTAAAAATAACCTTGACTCTGCTCTGGGACCAGAGCTGTCATTCTGGGGCAGAGTCTCTCTGAAAACCAATTTGGGGCAAAACCCTGCAGCTCCTGGACTACCAGTCCCAGCCCTGGTTTGCCACCCCGAGGTGTGGAGAGAGAAGCCCGCAGGGAGGAAGGGAACCACACCAAGTGCCTCCACCGTGACCAGCCCCCCCAGTCCCCAGTGCTGGGGACACCCCCGTGGTGGCATCGCCGCCGTCCCGCCACCCACCTGCAGAGCAGCATTTTCGGCCGTCAGGTTGGTGTTGTAATTCCAGCTGGCCGAGACGCTGTCGAAGAAGACGAGCTCGGCCGTGTCGCTGTAGCTGGCGGCGAAGCGGGCGGCCCCTTCCTCGGTGGGGTCGAAGTTGGGGGGCTCGAGGCCGGGCCGGAGGGCGCCCGCCAGGCTCAGCCCGAGCAGCAGCGCCAGCGCCGCGGGCATCGCGGCGGAGCGGAGCGGGCCCGCTCGCTGCCTCCCGACACGGCTTTGCCTCCGCTGCCGGCTGCTTATAAGCCAGCAGCTTTCGCGCAAACCCTGCCCACCGAGCCTGCCTCCCCTCGCAGATAAGACCGGAGTATTCTGTTCTGCCTTCGGCGGCTCCAAGGCTTGCGGGAAGGAGCGGGCAGCGAGCACTGCCTTGGGGTGCGAAGTCCTTTTGGCTCCTGGCACTGCCGAAGGGGAAGGGGAAGGGGCTGGGACAGGAGGGAGGGAAGGAGATGGAGGAGAATCCAGTGAAAGGCAGAAAGAAGGGAAAGGAGAAAGGCTAAGGTGGATGGGGTGGGTGAGATGCAGCTCCATCCCTGCGGGGTCCCAGTCCCCTCCCGACTGAGCGCAGGGGGATCCAGCTCTGGTCCTCAGCAGGACACGTCCCCCCGCCAGCATCCCCTCGGCAATGCCCCGGCCGCCTGCGGCGGGCCACGAGGGCAAGAGCAGGAGCGAAAGTCTTCCTGTGAGACACAGCCAAGGTCTGTCTCACGCTGCTTCTTGCCAAAGTGACCCTTTCCCGTCAGAGCCTTATTTTTCAAGGAAACGGAGTATTTCTCCTGGCTGTGAAGTAAATCACATCACACCGAGTGTTTTGGACTTGGAAGAATGAGGCTGATGACAAACAAGTAACAAAAAGTTCCTTCAAAATGAAAACCAGACCCATGTTGGTGGGCTCGATAGTTCCTTTGTTTTGTATCGTATTTAATCAACTAAATCCCTTTTCCCCAGGGTCTGGCCTCAGCCCTGGGATGGTGCCTGGGCTGAACTTCGGCCCTGGGCTGACTGACTTCATTATTCCTTGTTGGAGCAACCACCCCACAGGTGGTTCACACGGTGAACACCTGCCAAGAGAGAGCTTTTCTGAGGGGGAACAGAGGGAAATCCCTTGACCTTTTGTCTCTGCTGGGAGCTGCAGAGCAGCTGGCCCCTTGGAGCGAGTCAGTGGGGTGACTCCATGGGGACAATGTGGCCACTCAAAAAGGGACATATCCTCCTGTCAGCACTTGGGACCCTATGGTGTGTGCACAGCCATTAAAAAAAAAAAAAAACAAACAAAAAATGAAACCAAAACAAAAAAGAACCCAAAAAACTCCAAAAAACATCAAATCAAAAAAACCCAACAAACCAAACTCTTCATTCCCCTGACCCCAAGCCCACGGTGGAGTCCCCATGGGGGTAGTGCACCAGCACCACCTGCGAGCCTTGACATCATAGAGCTGGAGGCAAAGTCAGCATCTGCCTCCATCCCCCCCTTGCTGACCCCTTTCCCCAGCAGCCACAGTTCTCCGGAAAGTCCAGTTTACTGGAAAGTTGGGAAAAAACGGTTGGGTTTGGTCCAATTTGGCTGGAGACCAAGTCAGTGAATGGAGATTTCCTGTCCCCCTTCAGCCTCTGTTCCCAGCTCTGCCAGGGGGGGTTTTCCCAGCTCGGGGTCGTGGTGCAGCCTCTGGCACCAGAGGGAGTTTCAGTTGAGCAGCGAGGATGAAACAGTCTGTGCAATGTCTCTGGTATCCAGAAATCCAGCACAGGAGGCCTTTTCCAAGGCTGATGTGTGCAATGGACGATCCTGCAGGAGAAAGGCAGCACCCCATCCTTTTACACTTACACTTTTACACAGCATCTTCCAAGGTTGGTGCAAGAGGGGCTGCTGCTGCTGCTGGACTTTGTGTGCAGAAGTTCCTCTCGGAGGCTGCATCTCCTGGGATGCCCATGGCTCTGTGTCACCCTATCCTATAAAACTCCAGCTGCATCAGGCAGAAGAATATCCCACATGAAGGAGAGCACTGGCAGGTTATGGGCTGTTGGTCTAGGAGGGCAGATGAGATGCCTGCCAGCTGTCAGATGCTCTTTGCTACTTCCGTGCTGCCCAAAATCCATTCTGTGCTCCAGCACCCACCAAGGATGGGTCCAGAGCGGCCCGTGGGCATTCTGCGGAGCAGCGGGACCTGTCCTGCTCTCCCCGCCGCTGCCAGGGGTGCTGGTGGGTGATGGATCCCCGCTCGCAGCCCGCAGCGTGCCCGGCGCTGCCAGCACCGCAGCCCAGAGGGGCAGCAGATCCTGAGGAATGTGAGAAACGCTCGTTGCCACGGAGACGGATGCGGAGCTGCCGGCGGGGACGTGGGCTGGGGGACGCTGGGCGAGACGAGACGTCCTCGGCAGCTGCCCTGGGCCAGAGGATGCTTCCCATCGCTTCGCATCGCCATCATCACTCCGCGGAGACTTTGTCCTCCCCCTCGCTGGGGACGTGTGAGCGGACACGTGTGCGCTGGCCGGGCTGTCACCAGGGCGGTGACACCGCGGCGCTGCCGCGCGCAGCAGAGAGCAGCGCTCGCTCGCAGCATTTTCGGGCAGTCCTGGGCTTGCCAGACCTGCAGAATCTCCCTGCCCACAGTCAGCAGTGCAGGAAGGGGCACTCGCTGGTGCAGCCCAGAATTCCCAAAAGAAAGAAATAAGGAGTTTTGACAGTAAATGTTTCTTAGGGGAGCTGCAAGGTGTCGCTGATGGTGGCGTGATGGGAGACTGAGCAGGTATGGTGGAGCAAAGGAGCAGGAATTTGGGGATGTCCTTGGTGCTGGTTGGAAAAGGTGATGATTTTTGTGGGTATATCCCAGCCCTAAGGCCTCTGGCTGGGGATGCTTATGCTTATTTCCCCCCTTCTTTTATTATAAACCACATTTTTGGCTTCTCCATCCCACCATTTCTCAAAGGGTTCAAGGTTGCTTCCATCTGATCCATCTCTCTAAAGAACCAAGGAGCTTCCGGAGGTGAGAAAAAGTTTTGCAGAGAAATCATTCTTTCCTTATTTTTACCCCAAAAGAGCTTTTTTTTCAGTCCAGAGTGCAGCCCTGTGTCACTTTTCCTGGTGGCTGTGGTTTCATGGGCATGACTCCTGCACCTGTTGGTACAAACCACTGCACTGAGGATTTTTCCTTCCTCTCCAGGCCTTGAGTTTAAAGGCGGCTGCTTTATTTACTGATTAATTCAATCAATTATCATAGTGTATATTTTGCTAAGCTGCTTTCCCAGATGTGGTGATGCTGTTGTGAGGGAGAGGGGAAAAAACACCCCCCCAGTCCAAATTTTTCATCTAAACAAACAGCTTTTTTTTTCTCATCCTTCCAAAAAAAACAAAACAAAACAAAACAAAAAATGCCCTAAGCAATCAGGCTTTTTGCCATTTATTTCAGACCTCTGATTGCTAAAATAATTTTCAGTGGTTCTAGTGCGTGCTGAGGCTGGTGGAGCCCCTTGATGTCACCTGGATTTGGGGACTGTAATGGCAAGAGGGACACAGAAGTGCTTGCTCCCACTGTCTGATTATAAAAGGTGTCTGCTGAACAGTTTTGGCAACACTGTGAGGCTTTTCCCAGCTTTTCCCTGGATTTAAGGAGTGTTGAAAGCCTGCTGTGTTCCCTCTGAGTGGGGATGGGGGCAGTGGGGGAGCTCACCCTGACCCTATGACAGCAAGTTATCACTTGAAGTGCACACTCAGTGGAATGCAGCAGAAATCTCCTTATCATCACAATTTCCACCCCACCCCATAAAAACTCTTTCTAGCACGCACCTGCCCTAGGCCAGGGTTTATTGCAGGACAAGGGTTTCTCGTCCTGGGAAGGCTGGACCTAGTGCAGATGTGATTTGGGCTGGCTGCACAGGGCAGCCTGAGAGGCACCAGGTGTGTCCAGCTGGGAGGCTTGGTGGGGCTGGAGGTGAGGGGGAAGGGGATGGACGTGGCTTTCACCATCAGATCTCCTCAGCCTCATTCCCAGCTGGGACCAGTGCAGCCCAGGGATGTGCCTTGCAAAGAGAGCCCTGAGGATGTGCTGTGGCACTGCACGGCCCTGAATATGCAGTGCTCAGGGCTCTGAGATTATTCCCATGTTTTGGAAGAGTCCTGAACAAATGTAAGACCCCAATAGTCCAGCCCCTGTGTAGGGATATGTGCACAGTCAGAAATACCACAGGACAAGAAGTAAAAACCTGGCCAGAAATCATTGCTAGTTCTTCGTCCTTCATCCTTCATCTGTCCTCCTTCATCCCTCCTCCCTCCACCTTAATTTCTCATCTTTCATCTCTCATCCTTCATTCTTTGTCCTTCATCATTCATTCCTCATCCCTCATCACTCCATCCCCCATCTTTGCCACTCAGCCAGAGCTGGGCATGATACAGGGTGAGCAGAGAGGCCAATGTGTTCCCTCTGCACCCATCAACCCAATAAAACACAGCAAAGTCCATTATTCCCCCCCCCTTCTTTAATAAATGAAAACAATCCCAGCCCTGAGGCGAGCGTGACTGTTCCAGGAGCATTAATCATCCTCTGGGAGCCTGGCACAGGTTATCACCGCTGTTTACCCAAGCTGCTATTAAAAAATGGCCATAAAGGCGCCTTCAGCCTCCTCTGAAGGAGGTGAAGTGTCTGAGGGGCTGTGCTGGGCTGATTGTATCGCCCGCCCCACGCAGCAAAGCTGTGCTCCCGCTGAGGAGGAGGACGGGGCGGCTTAATTGCTGCCAGGAGGAGAACCAGAGTCTTTTGCAGCTGATTTGCAGCCCGGGAAGGATCCCGGTTCTTGAGGAAGCTCTGTCCCAGCTGGGAATTACCTGTTTTTCAGCCCTCCAGAATGCTGGGGAACCAGAGATTAACCCTTTTGATGTGACCCAGTGCTTAATCCCAAGCCCCCCTCAGCCACCCTCTTGGCAACCACTGAACCTTCCCACATGACTGTTATTTTCTCTCTTATATTTAGTGAAAAATGGTTAATTTAGCCCTGGGTTTGGGTTTTCACATGGAACAGCAACAGCTGAGGCTGTTTCAGGCAGCACCTCAGCTCCTCCGAGGCAGCTGAGCTCTTGAATCGCAATCCTCCGGGGAGGCATCTTGCAAATTAGCATTTCTTAGCAATAAAGAATTGATTTAGGAAGGAGAAGAAAGAAACCAACCAAAAGAAGTTAGATCAGCAAAATGGTAATTTAATAATCTGTGGTGGGGAGAGGGAAGATGCTCACGCCAAGGTGGGAGGCACAGTTGGGCGAGGACAAGAACTGCTGGTGTTACCATTAATTAGGAGTTGATGATGCTCTTATTGACCCCTGAGTTCTTGACAGCCCAGGACAAACGTGGAATGGGTTCCAGGCTCAGCCAATATCTGGGGAGCTGGAGCAGCATCTCCAGAACCACTTCAACTCAGTGATCTGAAGGAAGTTGTGGCAGCCCCAAGCACACCTGAGCATCCTTGAACACCTCAGCATCCCTGAGCATCCTCCAAGCATCCCTGAGCAGCCTTGAACCACCCTGAACATTCCTCAACAGCCCTGAGAAGCTCTGAGCAGCCCAAGAGGGCCCAGGCATCCCCCCAACCTGCAGGTCCATGCCAGGACTGCCAGGACAGGTTCTGGTCCCTGACTGACACATCCCATCCCAGCAGTGCCAGGAGGATTTCATTACCTCCAGCTCGGGGAAAGCTCAGGCAGATTTAATAAAGCCATTATGCCTCTGGCAATGCCCTTAATTAAAGAGCTCGTTACAAACGGCTGCTGCTCCCTGGTGAGAGGAACTCGGCAGTGAAGTGTCTCGTTTGTCCCTTGATTGGCTGCCACCACGGCCCCCCAGCAAACGCTGCTCCTGCTGTATGGATGGGGCAAGATCCACCTCCGCTTAATCCTGAAGGCTTAAGGGCTGTTCTCTCTCCTTGTCTGCTGGAAGTTGAGATAGTTCAGCTGGACACATGTTTATAAACATTTCTAAACCTGTTTGGTATTGGGTTACACAGTGCTGCTCTCATCAGGACAAAGCTTTATGTCTTGCCAAGTACCCTAAAGGATGAATCCCCATATCTCATCCCCTTTGTGGATTTCCCAAGGGCCTCAGCTGGGCTGCAGTGGGGGGAGTCCTCCCCCTGCTCTGGCCAGCCCCCCAGCCAGCCCATCCCAGCCCTGGCACGGCCCCGTGGCTGAAGGTTCTCAGTTTATGGTGGCTTTTATGGCTTCAGCAGATGGGTCTGGTAAAACATTTTCCCAGCACAGCTGGGTGCTGACAGTGACTCTCCGTGCCCGTATCTCGTTCCTCGTGTCGTATCTCACCTCCCTGTGCTCGGGGCGGTGGCGCTGGCACTGCCCCGGGTGCAGCAGCTTTGGACTTTGCTGCTGCTGTGCCAGGTCTCCATCAGGCTCCGGGGCTGCCCTGGGGTTTCAGCTCTGCTCAACCGTGCCGCGGGGGCCCTGCTGGGGTTTGTGCCCTGCTGGCGGGGGGAGAAGGGAAGGGGGATGTTGCTGGGGGTCTCAGCTGGGACTTCAGGTGCCTTTACTCAGAGTTTTTGTGTGGGTGAGAGCAGCCCCGAGTGCCCAAGGGAAGGGCTGGGGGGCAGCCCCGCACCCCAATAGAGGCTGTTACACCTGATCTGCTGCACCACGGGAGCCCCAGCTGCCAGCAGCTGCTCCAAGTCCCAACATGCTCCAAGCTCCCGTGGGTGGGCCGGGGGACCAGAGGGTGCCGCAAACCCCGCCATGAGTGAGGATGCGCTGGTTCCCGAGGGTGCTCTGGCTCTGGCGTGCCCCGGGCCCCTCTGGGGTCCAGCCTGCAGGCTGCTGCCGTTCCTACGCGGTCCGTGCCCGGTCTCTGTCCCCTGCGGGTGACCCAGGGCCGAGGATGCTCCAGATCCCCAGGGCGCTGTCCCCTGTGTGTGTCGTGTCCCCCACCCCGTCCCCCCCATCATTGTCCCCGCAGTGTCCCCGAGTCCCCCCCGGCCCGTTCCACGGCGCGGGGCAACGGCTCCGCCTGGCGGCCACGGCGAGAACTGCGCCGCGCCCAGGAGCCGCGAGTTCGAGTCCCAGCACCGCCCTGAGCGAGGGTTCGAGTCCGAGTCCCGGCACCGCCCTGTCCGCGGGTTCGAGTCCCAGCACCGCTGGAACCGCGTGTTGGAGTCCCGGTATCGCCCGGACTGCGGGTTCGAGTCCCGGCACCGCCGGAACTGCGGGAGAAGAAGGAGAAAAATGGGGAATGGGAATGGAGCGGGAACGAGAAGAGGGGAATGGGAACGGAAGTAGAAATAGGATAGGAATAGGGATAGAAGTAGGAATAGAAATAGGACCATGGATAAATAGGAATAGGAATGCATAAGAACGGGAATTAGAATGCATAGGAAAATGAACAGGAATATGAGTAGGAATAGGATTAGAAGTAGGAATAGGAATAAACAGAAATAAGAGCAAGAACAGGAAAAGGACAAATAGAAATGATAGAAACAGAAATAGAAAGAAATGGGAATAATAGAAACAGAAAGAAATAAACGATCAGAGGTGATGGATCGAGGGAGAAGCAATCGTGTGCAGAGTGGTGGATTGGGACAGGGAGGAGCAATCGAGCACAGATGGGGGGCATGTGATAGGTCATTATTACGACTGATCCTCCCTCCTGATCATCACTCTGTGCTCGATCGCTCCCGCCCCGATCCGCTCCTTGGCGCATGATTGCTTCTGCCTCGATCCACTATTCTGCTCTCGACTGCCCTGCCTTGATCCATCACACCTCTCTCGATTGCTCCTGCACTCGGTACACACTCCTTACACACCCCTTACACACCCCTTACACATTACTTGAACACTCCATCATTTGGCGCTGGATTGCTCATCCAGTGAGTGTGCAAGGAGCTTGCAATGTGTGCGATGCTAATGCCTGCCGATCGATTAGCTCGGCAATCGATTATTCATGCACTCCTTGCACACTGGTTACACACGTTGCACACTCATTTGCACATTCATTTGCAAACTCACTGCACACTGGTTGCACGCTCATTTGCACACTCATTGCACACTCATTTGCATATTCGTTGCACACTCATTTACACACTGGTTGCACGCTCGATACACACTCGTCGCACACTGGTTGCACGCTCATTTGCACACTCATTGCACACTCGATACACACTCGTTGCACACCCCTGTCCCTCCCTGCCCCGCTCCCGCCTCCCTCCCAGCGATGCCGGGGGCGCCGCTCCCCGTCGCTTTGTCATCGCTCCGTTGCCGTGCCAACGCGGTGGCCCTGTCCCCGCTCAGACACCGCCACCGCTGGCGCTGGCAGCGGCAGCACCGCCCGGCACGCGCAGGTAGGGTTGGGGGGCACGGGGGAGCTGCTTGGGTGACGCCTCCGACCCCCCCAGTCCATCACTCGGCTGTGAACCGGAGCGAATCCCCTCCCCATGAGCAGAGACAACCCCTGCGACGCCCCCGGCATTTCGGAGAGTCCCAGGCAGAGGCCGCAGGGAGGAATGCCGGATGCGCATCGGGCATCCCCCGCCCAGGGCACGCGGGGGCCAGATCAACCGGAGAAAACAGCCCACCAAAAGCAAGGAGCTGGATTTTCCCTGGGAAGGGGGAACCAGGGATGCACTTGGGGGTGCAGGGGGGACAGAGGTTGGGAGGAACAGGAAGGTGCTGGTGAAGGGGTCCAGCCGCCTCCAGTTTTCCCAGCTCTTAGTGGTGGCAGCTCAGATCTCGTTCCCATCAGGCACACCCTGCTGCCAGGCCCTGTGGCTGGGGGTGTTCATTCCCTGTCCCTCCATCCTCAGTGCTGTTGGGGACCGTGTTTGCCCTGTGTGAGTGCCAGCAGGGCCAGATGTTTGCATCCGGTGGGAGGGCAAGACAGGGCTA
Organism: Toxostoma redivivum; assembly: GCA_013397375.1. Classification (NCBI taxonomy): domain Eukaryota; kingdom Metazoa; phylum Chordata; class Aves; order Passeriformes; family Mimidae; genus Toxostoma; species Toxostoma redivivum. The sequence goes on from VXBI01001945.1 coordinate 333,362, forward strand.
CAACCCCCAGATGTGCCAGCAGCCTCGCGGTGTCATGAGAGTTTAGGGGAGGCTGTTGTGATATGGAGGGAGCCGGTGTCCCTCACTGTCCCCCTCCAGCCTGGCCCCCCTGCCTGTCCCACAGAACACCCCATGGCCCCAGGCAGTGAGGCTGGACACAGGCAGCCTTTGCAGTGCAACTTAATGGGATAAACCAATTCCCTTAACCCATTTATCTGGCTGATCCAATAAAGGTGGCTGGGAATAAATTGTGTGCGTGGTCTTAATGCATTCCCCTCTCCGTGCTCCCCCAGTCCTGGCAGCATCGCGGGTCCGCCTGCCACAGCTGGCAGGGGGCTCCTCCCCAGAGGCAGTGCAGAGGGGCCAGGGCTGAGGGGGGACGCTGGACCTGGGGACCAGGACCTGCTGGCTCTAGGTGACAGGGAAGAGGAGAGGTGGCTGTGACAGCGGTGGAGGTGGCTCTGATCCATTGAGGGATAACCCAGCACAAAGCATAGTCCAGGTGAGTTGTGGGGGCCATGGGAAGGGTCTCAGGGTCTCTGGTGTAGCTGTGGTTGGGTGACACCATGGGTTTGTCCCCCCACCAGCACAGATGCTCACTCAGCCCCATGTCCCCAAGGGCCATTGCTTTTTTCATGGAGGGACTCCCCTTGGTTGCCCCTGCTCTGCCTTCCTCTCAGGGTTTGGGGGTTGTGGGGGTCTGGGAGTGGGTGGGCTGGGGAGGGGGTGAAGGGGGGACATGAGATGGGCATGGAGTGGGAGGGATGGGGATCCAGGGACAGCCTTGGAGGGATGGGGATGAGAAGGATGGAGGCAGGGACGGGCACAGAAGGACAAGGACGGAGGGGTATGGATGGAGGGACGGCTGTTGCAGCAGGGCTGGGACATAGGCAGGGGCAGGAGACGAGGAAAGAGGAGCAGGGTGGCAGGGGCGGGAAGGTTGGAAGGAAGGACAGGAGCAGGCAGGCAGGGAGGAGGGCTGGGCAGGAGCCCGGGAGCGGGCAGGGGTGCAGGAGCTCGGGCAGGGCTGTGTCGNCTTCGCTGCCCTCTCCTCTGTGTCCCCGCAGGCTGCCATGGACGGGGCCCCGCCGCCGCCCAGCCCCGCCGGGCTCTCGGCGTACGTGGCCGTGTCGCAGCTGCTGGGCCTGACGCTGCTGGCCACCACCGGGGCCTGGCTGGGCCGCTACCGGGGCGGCGTGGCCTGGCACAGCCCGCTGCAGTTCAACGCGCACCCGCTGTGCATGGTGCTGGCCATGGTGTTCCTCCAGGGTGACGGTGAGCCCCAGAGCCTGCAGCTCTGCTGGGCAGGGAATGGCGGGGACACAGCGCTGGCCAAAGACGCGGGGAATGTGCACCAGCATCCCCGGGCGGCGCTGGGTCATCCCTGTGGATGCTCAGGTGCCCTCTCTGTGCAGCTCTCCTGGTGTACCGGGTGTTCAGGCACGAAGCCAAGCGCTCCACCAAGGCACTGCACGCGCTGCTCCATGGGCTGGCCCTGGTCATCGCCCTCGTGGGTGAGTGCTGCTCTGGGATGGGGTGGGGTGGGATACAGGGATGGGGTGGGATGGGCAGGAGGCAGCCCTGGTGGTGGTGGGCTCTTCTCTGTAGGCATCATCGCTGTCTTCAAGTCACACCGGACTAAAGGCATCCCTGACATGTACAGCCTGCACTCCTGGTGTGGGATGGCCACCTTTGTGCTCTACCTCCTGCAGGTAAGGGGTGGGAAGCCCCTGGCCCTTGGGAAGTAAGGGGGTCTGCAGTGCCAGTGACATTCCTGTGTCCCCACAGTGGTTCCTTGGCTGTGGTTTCTTTCTGTTCCCCGGTGCCTCCTTCTCACTGAGAGGGTGGTACAAGCCCCAGCACATCTTCTTTGGTATCACCCTCTTCATCCTCTCCATCACCTCCTGCTTGTTGGGCATTACTGAGATGCTTCTCTTCAAAATCAGGTGGGTGACTGAGCTGGGGTGAGCAGAAAGATGCCCCTGTCCCTGCTCAAGCCCTGCTCTGTGGCTCTTAAATCTCCCCTTGAGGCCTTTATTTCTGCTGCTGCTGAGTCACTTACCAGATGATGTTTAACAAGGGATCCTGCAACAGCTTTCTTTGGGGATGTGGATAAAATGCCCAGTGCCACTTCCCTGCATCCAGGTGAGGTCTCTGCTCTTGAGAGGACACAGTGATGACCCCAGCTGCACACTGGGGTCACCCCCAGCCCCAGCACTGTGGTGACAGGGCTATGGGGCACTCCAGGAGCCACTTCTCTCTAGCAGGGAGGGTACTGGGCTGCCTATAGCCCCAGTACAGGACAGTGCCACCAGTTTCATCTGCTGTCACCAGGTATCTCTCCCAAAAGCAAACAAAACACCAACACTCCTCTCTTGCTCTGATTTGGGGAAAGGGGCTTTTCCCACAGTGTGTGCCTATAGGATGAGGATGAGGATAGGATCCCAGCCAGGATAGGGACAGGCCACCCATCTCTTAAGGTCTGAGCATCCCTCTCCCTCCCTGCAGTGATTCCTACAGCCACTTTGTGCCTGAGGGCATCCTGGCCAACACCCTGGGGGTGCTGCTGGTGGCCTTCGGGCTGGTGGTGGGCTATGTGTTGACACGGGAGGAGTGGAAGCGCCCACCACTGGCGGAGGAGCTGGCCCTGTCCATGGACTTCAAGACCTTGACAGAGGGAGAGAGCCCTGGTGGTGGGAGCCAGTGACATCAGCAGCTCCTGGTCTCTGGCATGGGCTCCTTGTGATGTCTGAAATGTTCCTGTGCACCCTGTCCCTGGCAGTTTGCACCTCTGCCCGGCCCAGGGTGACAAGGACAGCTGGGGAAGGACATGCTTGGTGCAATGCTGCCTGCTGGACTCACACTCGCTTGGCCTTAATCCTCCAAAGCTCTGCCCTGTCCAGCCCCTGGTGACCCCAAATCTGTCCCAGCCCTGTGGGAATGGCAGTGCTGTGGGCAGGGCAGGGGCTGCCAGGGCACGGAGAGGGGTCTCTGGGCTCTTCCTGCTCTGGGAACAGAGTGGGAGCAGAGGTTTCTGCACTGTGGGTGGCCAAAGCACTGGGCTGTTCCCAGTGCTGATGGGCAGAGGGGATGTTTGCCGCTGGGATGTCCCACTCACTGGCAGCCCCTCACCCTCCAGCATGGCCACATGCGAGGGACAGTCCCTGAAGTGCTCCCTGGGGCTTCAGTGACCCTATGCCTGTGCACGTTCAGCAGCTTTGTGTCTCAAGTGTTTTCTCCCCATGCATGATGTGTTTGCTCAGTGGATGCTCCCAAACTAATAAATGTTTGCAGCTAACCCTGTCCTCCTCCTGACTCTGCCCCCCTTATCAGAGTTTTGGGGCACCCTCGCGTTCCCACATGCGAGGGCAGCTGGGAGAGGAACTGCCTGAGGGGCTGGGGAGGGTGGGGGGGTGTTAGGGGTGGGATTGTCCTGTCCAGCACTGCAGACCTCAGTGAGGGACCCCATGGGGACATCTCCAGTGTCTGGCTATGCCCTGAGCGTTGCAATTATTACCCACTGTATTATTATATCCTTTTGCTGGTGGCAGCAGTAGTGCTGCCTCTGTCGCCTCCTGCTTCTGGTGGTCCCCAGGTCCCAGTCCCCACCCTCATGCAGTGACTGTTAGACCCAATCCTCACACCATCATTTCCACACCAAGAAGTGTCAGAACACTCCTTCACTGACCCCAGTGTGGGAAAAACATAAGCCCAGACACCATTTCCAAGTGTTAACCATTTATAAATAAGTACATTTTTTCATACATACAGTTTTCATTGTACAGATTACAATCTGTATACATTGGGGAGGGGAATGCATTCTTTTGAACTTTTCACATCTATCTCACAGCTCACATGTACAGACAAGAAAACTCTGCTCAAGCAAATACAGCAAAGGAAAAAATATGTTTTCTTCTTTCCTTAGAGATGAGAGGCAAAGGCCTCTGCTGTTGGCAGGGGCTGCTCTTCCCACTGCACAATATCACAACTGTGTGGTGTTCAATATATCAGAGAGAACAGAACATGCATTGGATAATATACTGTACAGAGAGAAAGTCCTTTACATCAGAATTATAGAAAAGCTAAAGGAAAATTTAAGTGTCTTAAAGATCTTCCCAGCAAGTGTCTCAGAGGATGGCAACCGGGGAGTTGTACAAAGCACAAGGCGGGTGTAGTGGACGTGTTTGTACCCAACTCAGATCCTCTCGGATGTGAAGACAGAAAGGAGATGAACGCTGAATGCAACACTATGGCAAAGAAAAGGCTGGACAGGGACGAGCCCAGCAGCACTTGCAGAGTCCACAGGAGTCTCTGGGTTGTCGGTGTAGCAACACAATGAACTTGATGTAGCACACAGGGCTGCTCTCAGTGGCTGGCAGAGCAGTGCACAGCGAGGCAGACCTGTGGGGGACCTAGCTCTATGGGCACGAGGCTTCCCCACCTACCCATCCCTACTCTGACTTGCCTCCCCACCACCATCCCTGCACAGCATCACCCCAAGGGACAAAGTCTTTTGGCAAGGCAGCCTTCTGTTTTCACAACAATAGGATGTGAGCCCATCAGGTGGGACCTGGCTGCTGACTCCCCAGAACGGTGACAGCTAGAAAATGAGCAGGAGGAAGGATACGTGGTGGGCTGGGTGTCTGGTGGCTTTCCCCGTGATGGCTGCGCTTGCTGTCACCTCTCGGGCCGCTCTGTACCAGCTGTGGTGAGATCCAGCTGTATAGTCAAGAGTTGGACACGAACGCATCTTGCTAAATAATTGAGCCCTTAGTGGTTTATATTAGAAAAAAGAGTTTGATTGAATGAAAATCCAGCAATTATTCACACAAAGCTGAAAAAAATGCAGATTCACTTTCAACCATTGTGCTTTGTGTCCAACACACCCCCACCAGCCTGCGCAGTGCAGCCGGCATGGGGTGAAGGCATTGATTTGCAGAGGTCCCAGCAGGTACAGCAGCTCTCTCCCTCAGCCCTTGATAACCCCTGATAACCCGGTAGAAGAGTTACCTTGAATTCCCAAGAGCACAGCAAAGTCCAACCAGCCAGGAGCTCACGGCAGCTCACTCCGGACCCCCGCGGGCGAGGAAGGCGAGCAGGCACGCTGGCTTGCTTGGCTCTCTAGATAAGGCAGAGCTGGCACTTCGGTTTTAGCTAGACTTCTCCTGGGCAACCCTGAATATACAGCAGCCTTTGTAAAGGAGTCTGAATCCCTCCCAGTTTCCTACCCACCCTGGTTCCAGAGCTAATCCCAGCATGACTCCTGTGTTTGGCACACGCACGCTCTCATGTTCACACCAGCCACGTGGTTTTCTTCGCAGCCAGGTTAAGCAAAAATAACCAAAAAGTTCAGTGCTCGGACAGACCCAGCTGGGCACTGGTGCCACAGCAGACAGACAGATGGACAGACACACGTCTCAGATTGATGGAGCCGTCACAGTCCTCCCAGTGACACAGAGAAGGCAGCTCAGGCCTTGCCTTCTTTGGAGATGGATCTCAAAGGATCTGTCTTTGTAAAAACCTCCTTTTCCTAAGCACTTTGATGCCCACTCAACACTATGTCCAGAGCCCTCTGATGTGACTCCCAGCCTGGCTGGGGGGACCCTGCAGAGCCCCCTCCATGTGGGTGTCCCCTTCCCTGGGACCACAGCATCCTCCTGACCTGGGAGAAGAGCGAGAGCCAATGAACCCCCCGAGGGATTGGGCAGACACCCACACCTGATGCTCGCAGAGAAGATTCCAGCTCTACAGCGGCACACCTGGGTCTCAGAGCAGCCACAGGTGAAGATGAGAGACACCTGATGGGAAGGTTGGCTACAGAAAGGGGTCAGCTTCAGCATCACTTTTGGCATTGCCTTCCCCATGCACCCCAAGAACGGAAACTGGAGTTTCAATGTCATCAAGAATCTGCTTTACTCAGTAAATCCTACTTGCTCGAAGATGGGGCTTGCCAGTGGTACCACCGCAGCTGGGAGGGCATGAAGGCACCAGCTGGCAGCATTGTCCTGCATCTTAATTACTCAAAAAGTAATTAAACACATAGCACAGATGTACAGGACAGCTCAATGTCTGAAACTGAGTGTGATCCCACGGTGTGGCCTGGGCTTATCAAACCTAGATCGAAGAGTAGAGGATGAAAGGCCCTCAGGGTGAGATCTGACCTTGTGCTCCCCCCAGCACAATGGGGCCATGCCAGCACAACACAGAATGACCTCTGCTTCTCCTCATGCAAAGACCAAATCATGACTTTGAAGATATAGGGGACTGAGCAAGAATGAGCTTTTCCAGGAAGAAACGTGCTTCTTACCCACCCAGTGACCACAGCAGCCATCCTGCTCGACTGTTCCTAAGAGAATTGCTGGGGAAGTGCTTTAAAACCACTGCAAATAATTTTGTATTCAAAAATTACTCAATCTGTTGATGCTTATATACAGGAGTCAGTCCTTGTGCTATAAATGTTATGATTCATTGCTTCGTTTTGTTTTTTTTCTCTTTTTTTTTTGAAAAATACACTAAGAGACATGAGCTGTTTTGCTATTTTTCTAATGAAGACACTACTCACGCTTAAATATCCAGTATTTATCATAGTAACAAATTCAAACAGTAAAGTGCACCCATTTACAGAGAGAACAGATGGAAAAGCATTAGTGCAAGAATCCTGTGGAAAATGTAACGCATGGAATTGTGGAAAAACCTGCATGCCGCAGTGTTTCAAGCTATCTTCAGCTTTGTGGTTGTGTTAAAAGCATGAGCTGTTTTCTGTTTCCCTTAAAAGATCTTCGGAAACTGAGAAGTTATGCACAGGAGTGCTGTGGGGGGATGTTTTGAAGGACTGGACTGGGAGCTCAAGGCAGTGAGTAGCGAAAGCCAAGCACGGGCAGCTCTCCTGTCACTGCTCCTGGACCGCCCTGCTGGCGTGGCAGTGCAGGGGAGCACCCGGGGTGAAACGGGGACAGGAATGAACTGCGTTACTTCTTCCTTTTCAAGAAGCAACTAAAGGTAGGAAGCCACTCACTAAGGCAGAAAGCTGGAGGATGGGAGGCACTAAGCAAAGTGACTGATGCTGCTCCAGACCACGGATACCTCTCCCAGGTATGGGCATGTGGGATGTGGAGGAGAAATTGGTCGTTCCTTACAATACAGAGCATGTTACTTCAAAAATGAGACGAAGAAAGAAAACCATCACACCCCATTTGCAGGAGAGAAAGCAAGCACAGAGCTGGGTGTCCCCATGGGGTACCTGCCCCATCCAAGGGGTCCCAGCCAGTCCCCCATTTTACAGAGCCCTGGGATAAAGAGTCAGCACTGGGTTGCACCTCAAGGAAGAAAACACTGACCTCAATCCAAATACTGGCTTTTACAAAGACCAAATGACCCAAGAGAGCCCCAGAATTGCCACAACTCATAGAGGAACCCCCCCTTCCAAATGCTCTCCATATGTCTATGAGACACAAGCCTCCCCTGGCCCAAGGTGTGCATGTCCCAGCTTGCTCTGAGCAAATTAGGCAATGGAATAGCAATGACATGTGCTGAGCCACAAAGAGGGGAAAAGAAAAAAGCCCACCGAAGCCAGTGTTTGCTTAAGGAGCTCCAGACCCTGTCCTGAGCTGGTGTGAATGGGTGCAGCTGCAGTGATGTGGTGCTGGGATATGCTCACTCACACCACAGAGGTTGGAGCCCATGATTTGGTTCAAGAAGTCTTGCAATCGATTGGCAGTAGCCCTTTGGAGGTATCGCTCCCCTGCTCAGCACTGAATCGCTCCCAAGAGTTGATATGAGTGAGGTTTGGCATTGGGCAACAGGCACTAGTTTGCTTTAAAACAAGCTACAGCGTTATCACTCTGCCTCCCGTCATCCCACCCTTTGCCCTCAGAACAGAAAAGGCAGATTATAAACCCACCAGGAATAAAGGAATCCATGAAGGACGTTCTTCTCCCCACCTCAAAGGAAATTTTCAGCAAATAATTGAAAAATTATTGAAAATCCTATAAAAAGGATTTTGGAACCGGCCCTTGCTTTTCATGTCGTCTTGACGTGACTTGCATTTGATTACAAAACCAAAAATAATAGAGAAAACCCAACCCAAACTGGAAAATGTCCTGAAATAGATAACATAAATAAATTATAAATAGATCTCTCTTAACTACAGCTTCTCAAAAAGCAACACATGGTTGCTACCATGTACAGATATGGAACATGGTGTCCCTTCCCAGGATTTTGGGAACAGAGGATCTTAGAGGAGCACAGCCCTTGCTACAGCCTCTGCTCCCTGGCAGAACTGAGCCAGAGGGAAGGGACGCTGCAGGGCTGGGACTGCAGAAGGACCCTTCCTCTTTTGGAACCATCATGCCATGCTCTACATCCTCATCATAAGAAAATGTAAAAAAAAAAATTAGAATTGCAATTTTGCTCTTTGAATACCATTTCCTAAGTCAGATTTTTGCTCTTCCTTACAAGTGATAGATCCCCGTCAGATGAGGTCCCCAACACTAACTTGCCCATGCAAATGCTGTGGGTGAGGTGCACTCTGCCAGCTGTGCCAGTGTGAAGAAGTTAGTGCAATCCCAGTTCATGCACAAGAGGTTCCTGGCCAATTTCCTTGGCTGATTAAAACATGTAACAAAGGGCCAACCTGAAAACCTCAATGCTTGTAAAATGCCCCAGAGCAAAGAAATCAGTGTGAGGGCAGCTGGTAGGTACTTGGAAAGCAGCAAAGTGCTGTGTGATCCCCACCCCTTCTGGCCAATGACAAGTTAAACAAGGAAGGAAAGCGCTGTAAACCAGCAGAATCAGGATGGGTATTGTGGGTGCTGTGCACAGCTACTGGTTTTACATCACATCACTGAGGGTCATCTGCTCTGTGAGGCAAACAGCCAAACTACCTGGCTGGCACAGGGACCTGTGGGTGCAGCCTTGGGAAAGGCTCCTGTGGAATTCCCTAGGAATTCCCATCAGATTTGAGTAAGAGATCATTGTGACAAAAGAAACCAATTTAAATCCAAGGCAATTGTCTCTTGAAAAAGAGCTGGTTACCTCCTGCTGCGTAGGGATATCTCTGGACCTCCCCACACCATGGACTAAGATATCTTGGTTGGAACTTTGCTGGAATTGGGCAAACGATACTGGCTCGGCTGATGTTGGCTTCACAGTCAGCTGGGGAACAAAAGGGCTGGAGCACGTGCACGGCTGTCTGACCACCACATAAAGTACCGGAGAAACTTGATCATGTAGCTATCAAAGAGAAATAAAAATAATAATAGTAATAATAATAATAATAATTATAATAGTATGCATGGAAATCAAGCTTGGAAGTGTGTGCTGAAAACATGAGGGTCTCACTCCAACAAGTGTCTTTTACACATTAGACTCCACAAATGGTCTCTTTGGTTTGATTGGGGACGTCTGCCCTTGCCTGGAGTCCCTGGAGAGCTGCCTGTACAGGTTATCCTGGTAGGCCTGTGCCACGGGCAGCGTCCTTGCCACCTTGACGTCGGGGTACGAGGAGGCTTGGGTGACTCTCTCCAGGAGGTCTCCCCGGGACCCATTGGCCAGCATCCCATGGGGGCTGTAATAGTCTTCCTCTAGCAAATGGCCATTCTGTGCATTGTTGGTTTTGTTATAAAAGGCAATGTTGCTGATTGAAGAGGGTGGGCTAAAGGATTCCGGCTGGGGCAGATTGCCAGGAGACGTGGGACTAATGACAGTGTCCACTGACGACACAGCCCAGGTCCGGTTCTGCTGATGGAGGTGGGGGTACTGCTGAGTCCGAGCAGTTTTATCGATGATTCCCATGAAGGGCGTGGTCCGGGAGCGGGCTGGCTCGCTGGGGTAGCCCCCCTGCGTGGGCGACACGGGGGACAGCTCATCGCACGATCGGTCATAGGCTGGCTTGAGGGGGATCTCCATCTGCTGAATCGAAGCAGAGGGGCGGAAGTTGGGAGTCAGGTTGGAGGTGGAGGAGATGCTATTGCTGGAAGGGGAGAAGCGGAGGCCAACGCTCTGAGAGTGCAGTAGAGGCCTTGGAGTCGGTGGGTGAGGCTTAATTTCGCTGGGATTGACTGTGATGGGCCTTCTTATGAGATGAGACACATCTGGAGAGCCCAGCTGGTTGGCGGGGAGGGAAGAACGCTCCAGGTCAAGCTTTGAGTGGCACACAGGGTAGTAGGAGGCGGACTGGCTTCGCCCAATCTGAGGAGTCTGGCTGTATCTCACCCCGCCCCTGTATGCTGAGGATGGTCTCTGTGGAAGGTCTTCTTTGGCCAGCCCTCCGTGCTGACAGATGGCTCCGGCGCTGAGGCTGGCCTGCACGTGCTGCACGGGCCTGCTGTCACCCACGATGCCCCCGATGGAGCCCTGGTAGACCAGCCGGCTCTGGCTGACCCCCATGTCCCCTGATGACGACTGGTACTTGCTGGCCATCGAGTGGGCAACCTGGCTGTAGGCACCAGTGGGGATGACAGTGCTGGAGTGGACGGCAGAGCTGGGCTGATTGCTCCTCACGATCTGCGCCTTGGCCGGCTGCAGCCTCAGCCCCGGCTGCGGCACGGCCACGGGGAGCTGGGGCATCTGGAAGGATCTCTGCGTCATCTTGGACAGCGGGGACTTGGGCCTGCCGGGGAGCGGGGTGACGGCGCTGGGCTCCTGCTGGTACCGCACCGGGGAGCCGGACTGGGCCCGGTAGACGCTCATGCTGTCTGCGGGGGGGCTGGCGCGGTACTGGGGCCCTCTGCGCAGCGGCGACGGCGGCGGGCTCTGGTACTCCTTGCCCTGGCTCCCCACCGGAGGGGGGCTGAAGCGGTACGTGGAGCCCTGGTGAGCTGGGGATGTGTGCGGAGGACTGGGTCTGTAATGGGAGTTTTGGTGTGTCGGAGACAGGGCAGGAGATGTGGACTGGTACCCCTGCCTGGTTGGGGAACCCACAGAGCTGTTGGACCTGAAATCAAAGACCTGATGAGAGCCAAGAGGTGAGCCGGAAATATAGGCTGAGTCCCTGTGAGCTGGAGATGGGGGTGGGCTCTGGATGATGGGCAGCCCTTGGTTTGGCCTGGACTCTGTCTGCAAGCCAATGGAAACATTTTCTACATCCTGCTCGAGGTATTCCTCCTCAAAGATATCTTGCACAGAATACAGCTCTTCATGCTGGGCTTCGGGCTCTGGCTCTGCTGGGAGTGGTGGTGGGGGTGGCTGCTGCTGCTGCTGCTGCTGCTGCTGCTGCTGCTGCTGCTGCACCTGCCTGCACTCCTCCTCCACCCGCATCAGCAGCCGCTGGATCTCACGGTTGTTAGGACACAGCTTGATGGCCTCGTTCAGGTCCTCCAGGGCTGCTGAAAACTGCCTGCTTGACAAAGGAACAGAAATGAGAACTGAAAGTACTCTGGATTTGGATGGAACTGTTTTCAGTGATTCCAGGGGAATAAAGTGGCTTGTGCATATTACTGAAGGAGAGATCTGTGATTGCTACAGCTTGCTGCACCTCTCACATGCTGCCTTATGGGCCTCCCTTGGATTTATGTTATCCAAATAGAGGGAAAATTCTGTAGAAGGGAACACAGTCCTGAGATGGCACAAGCCAGACGAGCAAACATGCCTGCCTCTGCAGCTTACGTTAGGGGCTAATTAATTACTCCCCCTAGCATAAGGTTCACCTCTGTTTTAGCAAAGGGGACACCAACGCATTGATCACTGCAAGCCCAGCTCAGCACTGCTGTAAACAAGCTCTGACAGAGCTACAACCACTTAGGCCAGTGAAAATGTAACTTCTGCCTGATGCCAAGACCACACAGCGTCAGGCCTGGCTGCAGAGCACAGGGGCTCCCACAGGCCAGCGCTCTGGGCAAGGCTTGTCTCTCCCATCTGGCTGCAGACTTGGCTAACTTCTTTGGAATGAAGCACTCCAGAGATGTGCCAGAGGCTGTGAGCCCAGGGAAGCCTTTGTGAGGGAAAGGCCAGCCTAGGGAGGTGGGGGCTTGGGAAGGGAGTTGTCATTTACAGGGACACTGTTCATTCTGGAGCAAAACTACATGTTAGAATATGACTGTGATTGGGGAAAACCCACCCAGATGGGGGGAAAGCTGCCTGTCTGTGATCCCCCCAGCACTGACTTAATCTTTTGCACAAGGTGGAATAAGGAATGGCCTCCTGTTCTAGCAGCTGTGTGACTCCAGGGGTGTTGCTGGCCATAGACTGGGACAGGGAGAAGCAGAGCCGAAGTGGTGACAGTTTCTGTCTGAGAGACACAGGGAGAAAAGGACACTGGTATGTGGGAGGCTGATACCCTCTGGAGAGGAGCATGGGTCTTAAGGTTCCTCTTAATGTTTTGGGAACACGGAGAGGAAACCATTAAAGGCAAGGCATGAGGTGTGTGTTCAGCTCAGCTTGCAGGGCTCTTTTGTGAAGAGAAGATTACAGCTTCAGCTCCCACATTAGGACCTGGTGGACACCTGCACCAGCTGGGCCAGAGGCCCAGTTCCACCCTTGCCTCCAGCATGGAATGTCACACAGTGGTGGAGTCTGCTGAGCTGGGATGTTTGCACAGAGGGGCTCACATACCTGCATTGCCATGGGAGACACTCTGGCTGCCAGTTAAACAGAGATGCAGCGGCAGGGTGCCCAGTCTTTGAGAACAAGACTCCCAAGCAGCCCTGCTGCTCATTAGGAATGGCAAATGGATCTAATCTCTCATCTTTTAGCCTTCAGGGAGGTAGGTGAACAAGGGGGATCCCTGTGCTGCAGCTCTCCAGGAGCTGGTTGCAGTGTCCTGGGCACAAGTTCTGGCTGGAGGCTCGCTGGCCAGCTGGTCAGCAGCATCTGCTGGGCACAAAGGGCTGCAGGACAGAGATGCACAGATTTTAAGGCCAGAGGAGACCTCTGCAATGAATGAATCTTCCCTCCTGCACAACACGGGCCATTGAGTCATATTCTACTTTGAGTCCAAGTTGTGGTCAAACTAAAGTGTACTTTGAGAAAAAACACCCCACTTTGGTGCACAGGTCTCCAGTGCTGTAAGATGTCCAGACAAAATTCCACTAAGACAAACGTCTTGAAACATTTGGACTCAGAAATCACCAAATGAGGGAGGGCATTACTTTGGAGTTCAAGAAGTTTGTGATCTCAGTAATGAATGTTCCTTGGCCATTTCTACCCAAGGGGGCACTGCCTGGCTCTGCAGGGTGGGTGCCCACACGTGGCAGGCTGGCAGACACTGGCCCCTCACACCCTCCTCTCTGTCCCTGCTCACCTGCTGCTGCGCTTGGCCCTTGCTCTTGCATAGTAAGCTTCGTAAGATTTCGGTTTCAGCTCCAGTGCTTTAGTGGCAAATTCCTCCGCCATTCCAAAATCCTGCATTTGAATAGGTATGCAGGTAATTAACTGAATACATTTAGAAATAAAAATACATACAGCATGGGAAGAAAACAAATTTAGTATGGACTTTTTTCCATATTGCATGGAAAATTAATGGTATTGGAATATTTTGCATAGATTCAACACCAATTAAAGCTATGATGGCATATCAATCCCACTGTTCCTCACTTCTCCACAGCAGCTCGCCTGGGAGGATAGTCTGGGAGCAGGGCAGGGTGACAGTGGGATGGGACTGCCCTGGGTGCTTTCCAGGGACAGTGCCATGAGACCAGATTATCAGCTCTGGTTCAGGCCCTGTCACCACCCTCCCCTGCCTGGTTCTGAACGTTTCATGTCCTGCTAAGCTCAGCTGAAGCTCAGCACTTGTGAAGGAGAACTCTTCTTAGTGGGGAGGATTCCATTCCACAGCCAGACACTGCTTTGAATTGCTGCACTGGTCTATGACCCGAGCAGCTCTGGGAGAAAGGACTGAGTAGTGCTGCTCCTGACTGGATCAAAAACTTGTGAAGCCAGCTCTTGCTATGGGCATGCCCTGCCTGGGGAACCTTACACTTCTGTCTGTACCTGCAGTAGCAGCTACTGAGGAGTTACTGTCCGACAAACTGAATTGGGAATGCAGTCATGAGACAGATACCTTTATGGTCTCATCTACAGGTGCAAAAACTGTAGGAGCAATTGCACCCTCTGAAATTTTCTATCACAAATCCTGGCATTCCCCAGTTAATGAAAAACCAAAAATCCTGTCCTCAAAGCACAGGACAAGAGCTGGAGTTGATAAGCTGTGAATTGGCTGATTTAGAGAGAAGGTTCACACTTCTTCTCCAAACTGTGTTTGTTCACCAGCAATAAGATTTTACTCCCCATGTTTTCCATCTTTCTTCCTAGAAAAATGAATGAAGGTATCCCAAAAGTTCCTTCCCCTCCTGTGTAACCTTTGCTGCTCATGACCTCAGCAATGTTGCTTTTTGTGTTTATGGAGACTTTAATTTGTGGAAGTGAAAGCACCTCCACTGCAAGCCAGGGAAGGCTGGCAGAACAGGCATCTGTACGAGCTGGTTGCTGGATGATGCCAGATTGCAGTGGGGAGAGTGACAGGGATCTGAAGTTCTGGGACAAGGAGGAGTCTTGTGGAGGTGTTTCTGGATGAGTCACTGCCCTGGGGAAGTGCTAACCCCCCAAGCATTTGGTCCTTCATTTGAAATTAATTAGTATTCAAAGGAGCACATCTCCTGGCTCCTCCTCACTGCTGCCCCAGAAATCTGGAAAATGCCTCCACCCCCATGTGACGATATGAACATCATCATCAAAAGGGAGTAATAAAAAGTTCAAAGAGCTATAAACATAGCAATGAATTTTTAATCATTTGAAACGCATACTAAATCACTACTGCTTTGGAATTAAGAAAAGCCAGTGCTCTGTGAAGGACAACCAGGTTACAGAGAGGAGAGATCTGAGAGGCCAAAGCATGACTGGGGGGGACATGTCTCTGCAGAGGCACAAAGCTGCTGGGCTATGCCTCAGTGCATGAAAAGAGGGACACTTACATTCATTTTCCTTCGACACCGGGAGAGGTTGAGGAGCAGCGACACCTTCAGCTCACGGAAGGTTTTCAGGTCTTCTCCAAACCCTTCTCTGGGGAATTTTTTCAGAGCATACTGGTAGCGCTGGGCAGCCTCCTTCACTTTACCTTTCTATTAGAAGGAAAACACATCAAAAATCATCCTTGGGTTGAGTTTATTTCCCTGCAGAGAATCCACTCACCAGCCCCACCAATGTTTTAGGTGACTAAGGAAGCACAACTTCACTACTTAGCTCTTTCCTAGAAAGGAAGGGCAGAACATGTCAAGGGAACATCTGAGCTGGAAAGGCAGATGCCTTGTGCAAGTTGAGATCTCCCACTTCATACAGAGCTGTCACACTAAGCAGGAAACGTGGAGAAATGGTGTTAACTCGATACAACTCCATCTGGCTCTTGGCTGGATGGTCTTTTGAGCTGGGTGATAAGTTACCCATTCCTGGAAAAACCCTCCACCCAAAGCTTAATACACATCTAGGAGGGTAAGGAGCACAAATTGTGGGACTTTGGGTGGAGCTCTGGGGCTCTAAGAAGCCTCTGCAATAGCAAAGAGAAATGTTCTGGCATTGTGTGGCTCTGAACTTGGACAAACGGGGTGGGATTCACCTCCCTGGACTACAGATGTTTAAAACTCTACATCTAAGTCTCTTAACTGGGTTCCATTTATAATTATTGGTATGCAACAGTCACCTTCAAAGGTGACTCATCTCTGCTATTTTGGGCAACTAATTTTGGGATGGGACAATGTGCACCCTGAAGGGGGGCAGCCAGCAGGCAGGGTGAGAGAAAGAGGGCAGGATGGGATCTAGGACACACACAGTTCCTTATGACCCAGTCATAAATTTTGCAGCTACAAACAGTAGTTTTAAAAACCTGTAGACTCAGGTTTTTCAGCTGTATCATGTATCTCTGGCAGATAATTTCTATTACAATGCCAGCTTTGCATATTTTCTGCTTCACCCTTAGAGCCTCACAGTGAATCATTGTTGTACTCGCACAATTTCTATGTATGTGCAAATCCCCAGGTTTTAAAGATCGACTTAAAACAAACACAGAGCAAAAAAAGACTCCCTAACTGTAAGAGTGGAATATAGCTCCCATGGGCTAAAGGACATGACAAAGCCATCTGTGTCCCGACAATCTGTTTTCGTTGCAAGAAGTTTATTCCAGGAGTTCTTCTGGGGTATTCTACCCCATTGCCTTGACTCCCAACAGTGAGCCTGCTAGGTAATGACAAGGCTGCCAGACTTGATGCAATGGCAGCAGCACTCCCAGCAAACACTTAGGTCCTGCTGTTTTCAGAGAGGAAATGAAGTGCTGGCTCAAATCCAGAGCAACTTGGCTTTGCTTCAGCTTCGTTACAGATTTAGGCAATCAATCCCCTCTTCTCCAAGCCCACTAACCAAAACCAAATGGTTTGGAGCACAAGGAATGCTGTGAGCAGGAGCTTTTACTTGCCACGGGTTAAGGCAGCAGCATTGGAATCACAGAACCATTGAGGCTGGGGAGGACCAACCACTGACCTAACACAGCCAAAACCTCACACCAAGTGATGCTGCAAGTTGCATCTGTTCCATGTTCCAAACCCACCCTTCTCACCTTATAAAACATGTCTCCCTCCTCCATCAGCTTGCTCAACAGGATGATCATGATGTCCGGTTTGGAGGTTGCCATTGCCCAAGTTGCTGGACCTGTAGTGTACAGGATGCATGATGGGTAAAGAACTCATACAATGCAAGGGTGGTAGGAAGCTGGGTGGAAAAAAATACCCTGGGGTGGGAATTTCTGCTGGAGAGAACAACTTGGCATGGTCAAAGGGCAGAGTGCTCCAAAGGATTGAGCTGACAATTCCTCTGACACCTAAATTAATGTCATCCCCATTGCAATGGTTTTCCTTTGCAATTATTAAGGCTAATCCCAATGGTTTGGGAAAGAATGGAGCTGTTTCCACAAGAGGGCAGTGCTGAATGTGGAACAGGCTGGCATGGGGGAAACAAACTGTATTTAAAGGAAAAATCAGAGTGGTTACATAAAAGCCATTGATTTCTAAACTTAAATCTAGGGAAGTGTACTAGGGAATCTGCACTTTGATAGGTGGTTTGTGGTTAAGTGGATTGTGATTTCCAGCTTCACAAGATGTGAAAGACTAGAGTAGAAAAGCCTTTAAGGCAGAAAAAATGACAGGGGAAAGGTCGTATATAAATGCTGCTGGTGCTGAAGGCGTCATTGGGCTGGGGACACTGACTCTGCACAGGGGCCACCCTGCAGAGCCAGCTCGTATCTCAAGGACTAATACTGGGAGGGAAGGGGTGGCAAAAATTTGAGGACAGCTCATTAGTGTGGGTGAAGAATAAGTCAACAATATTCTATAAGTAGATTCAGTACATTTTAGGGAAGGAGGTTAGTTTTTGAGTTCAAGTTATTCTCTGCAACAGTCATTAAAAAATTATTTGAAGGTGAGGTAAATTAAAAGATTAGAGGTGTTGGGGACGCATGCAGGCTAAATCAAACAGGAGAAAGCAAGGCTGACAAAGCTATCAGATCGAAGCTGATGCTGACAGCAATGAGATATACCTCGTGGGCGACTCGGTAACGTCTGACAACCTTCAAAGAAAGGAAAAAACAAGAAGTTGTAGGAGAGAGGGGGAAAAAAATGGATGAAGGTGAAAAAAAAAAGAAAGGAAAAAAGCAGCTGTGAGAGGCAGGCAGCGAGGAAGCCAATGCACCAGCAAAATCCCCTTTCACAGGAAAACGTAACGTGAGCAGCTGTGTGGCGCAGTGCAGGTACACTGAGGTCTGGAAGCATACACAGAGCAAGTGAACGCAGCAGCTCACAGCAAGGCATGGGCAGAGTACACTTGGCAACTCAGACTGGTAAAGATAGAAAAAGCATTACCAGAGGAAAGACCTTGCCAAAGAAACAGTTGTTTATTGATTAACTTTTGCTAAGTAATACGACAGGAAAAAATAAACTCCCCATTTTACTAAAGAGAACCAGGTAGTCCTGACTTGCCATCTGCTTTTGGAGTGTGAAGCAGTGGCTGGGGCTGAGGCTGCCTCTGGGTTATATTGTTATTTTTTAGGATGACAGCCCCACTGCTTGAGTCCTGCCTGAGCACAGAGCTGATGGCAGTGTCCCCCTGTTCCTACCTATCTTTGCTCCTTTCTTCAGGAGGGTGACGACCACCGAGGTGTTGCGGCAGCCCACTGCTCTGTCGAGGGGCCGCATCCCACTGTAGTCAACGTGCTCGATCATGGCCCCATGGTCCACCAGGAACTGAACCTGCAGTGAGAAGCCCAACAGTCACTTCTGTTCCTGGGTGAGACCCCCACACACTGCTGGGGATGTAGGATCAGCAGAATCTTGTTCTTCTCCACTGCCTGGACTAAAAGCACATCCACGGGGTCTGAGGGTACACTGTGAGCAGCAGAGGGGATTCTGTCCCTCTACTCCATTCTGGTCTCTGGTGAGACTGGAGAGCTGTATCCAGCTCTGGGGCCCCAAGCACAGGAAGGACATCGACCTGTTGGAGCAGGTCCAGAGAAGGCCATGGACATGCTCCAAAGGCTAGAGCACTTCTGTTTTGGAGGCTGGGAGAATTGGGATTGTTCAACCTGGAAAACGCAAGGCTCCAGGAATACCTTAGAACCCCTTCCAGTGCCTAAAGGGGCTCTAATAAGGATGGAGAGGGACTTTGGACAAGGGCCCAGAATGACAGAACAAGGGGAAATGGCTTTAAATTGAAAAAAGTAGGTTTTAACTAGATATTAGGAAGAAATTCTTCCCTGCAGTGGTGGTGAGGCCCTGGCACAGGGTGCCCAGAGAAGCTGGGGCTGCCCCATCCCTTGAAGTATTCAAGGCCAGGTTGGACAGGGCTTGGAGCATCCTGGGATAGTGGAAGGTATCTCTGCCCATAGCACAGGGTGGAATGAGATGGTCCTTAAGTTCCCTTCCAACTCAAACCATTCTGGGATTATGTGATCTGCTTCTGTGGAAGCACCTTCCCATATGGAGGACCAGGACTCCATGTGTTTATTGCTACACCAAGAACTGTAGGATTTTATGGCTTTCCAGCCATATGGCTTTCCCTGGGTGCAGCACTCACCACCTCAGCGTCGCCGTAGAACGCCGCCAGGTCCAGCGGCGTGCGGCCGTTCTTGTCCGCGTGGTCCGTGGCTGCTCCGCTCTCCACCAGGGAACGCACCACGGGCAGGTGGCCCTTCAGGCAGGCCCAGCTGAGCGCTGTCAGGCCCTCTTTGTCCATCAGAGAAATCGAGGCACCTGAAAGACCAAGCAGCAGTTCACTTCAGAGCTCTCTGCTGTTGAGCACTCTTTACCACAAACCCTCTGCTCAGCAATGACAGCTTGCTTTCCGAGTGCTTTGTACACAATTATTAATTCCTTTATTAATGTTTCTCCCACCACAGATCCCATCCTCTGTGGCAACTTCAAATACACTGATGGGAACTGCGGCAAGTGAGTTGATTCACACCAAGCTGCAAACTTTTCCACGCCCACCTCTGAGGGCTTTCCTGGCAAACATCTGAGCTGCACAGTGGATTTCATTTTCCTCATCTGAGACATCATCTTTTTAACTGCTTTTTTTTTTTTTTTTTTACTTAATTCAACCCCATTCCAGCCTGAGTCAGAGATGAAGACCATTTTGCTGTTTCAGCAGGTCACCATGGGGAATTAAGTCAATTCAGCTCGGTTCTCCTAAAAAAGCACATATTTTCCCTTCTTCACTCCCCTCCCCTTTACCCAAAAGTAGACAATTTCCAGCAATATTCCTCCCTGAACTTTACCCAATATAAATACAATGCTGTGGGATACACTACTGCCAACTGCAAGCCAAGGAGAGGGGGACTTGACGTTTTCTTGGATGAGGAAATGGCGCTGCCATACCAACAGGTCAGTGTTGCTCCACACAGCATATGGATACAGATATGAGATCTGAACAGCAGCTCTCAGTGAACACTCCTCTTCATAGCATGCAGACAACTCCTGTTGCCATGGCACAGCCATGGCTCTGGCTCTGGAGTGTGCAGAGACATCTGCAGCAGCTCTGCTCCTCCGAGGAGCTGCAGCTACCTGCAGGATGCTCCTGCCAGCAGCTGGGATGAATTACTGCTGCAGTGCTTTTCTCCTGGAGGCAAACTCTAAACCTCCCAGCATGAGATTCCCTGAGTCTAGAATGTTCAGCAGTGATGTGAATTTCCTAAATGTTCTTGTTCATCCCAGCTGACACATGCCTGGTCTGCACAGGCTGTCCAGCTGAGAGCAGACCAAGGTCTCCCTGCTGGCACAAGCTATTTATGGAGGAGTACAGCACGGGAATGTTTGCTCCAGGTGTGTTCAGAAACTTCCAGCCAGAGCTCTCAACACAGCATGGAGTGTCAGTGGGGGAGGAGGCAAACAGCACCTGGGGCAATCAGGAATGCCAGGGTGGGACACGGGCTGCAAGGTACAGGCTCAGGGATGACAAAGTAGAATCACAGGCTGGAAACCACAGATTGGAATCTAGGTTGGAAAAGATCTTTAATAACATTGAATCCAACTCTTCCCCCAGCACTACCAAGTCCTCCACTAACCATGTCTCCAAGTGCCACATCTTTAAATCTTTTAAATCTCTCCAGGGATGGGCACTCCACAACCACCCTCAGAAGCCTGTGCCAGGGCTGAACAACCCTTTCAGTGAAGAAATTTTCCATCCCCTAAACCTCCTCTAGGGCAACTCGAGGCTGTTTCTTCTAGTCCCTTGTTCCCTAGGAGCAGAGCCTGACCTCCACCTGGCAGGGACTTGTGCAGAGCCAACAAGTCCCCCCTGAGCCTCCTTTCCTCCAGGCTGAGCCCCTTGTCCAGCTCCCTCAATCACTTATTGTGCTCCAGACCCCTCCCCAGCTCTGTTTTCTTCTTTGGACTCCAAAGGCATCCTTCATCCCTCAGGCCTCTCTGATCTCTTTAGCAATGTGGGCTGTACCATGGCTGGCCCCCAGCACCCCTCAGCCCATGCTCTGACCTTGTGCAAGCAGGAACTCCACAGTGCCCAGGTGTCCCTCGGACGCTGCCATCATCAGCGGCGTCCGGCCCTGCTTGTCTGCCATGTTCACATCGGCGCCGTGCGTGAGCAGGAGATCCACGATCTGCAACACACAGCAGCACACAGCTATTCATGGAGCCACAGCTAGAAGATGCCAGAGCCAAGGAAAAGCAGAGCAGACCCCACATTCTAAAAACTCCCACCCCTCTGGGAGCCCTCTGGGGTTGCTGAATGGATGATTAAGGTTTATAAAAAGGAAGGGAGGTATAAGAACAGGAAAAACGTTCCTTTAAGTCATGAGCATCCCATTTGCTTCTCACATGGTGAGATAACCAGAGAAGCTGTGGCTGCCCCATCCCTGGAACTGTTCAAGGCCAAGCTGGATGGGGCTTGGAGAAACCTGGGACAGTGGAAGGTATCCTTGCCCATGGCAGGGGGGTGGAATTAGACTGTCTCTTAAGATGTCTTCCAACCCAGACCATACCATGATTCTGTGATAACACAGGACTTAAGCAAAGCTGTCTGTAGCCAGCCAGAGCTGGGGGTGATAGAAGCACCACAAACACTTCTTTCAGCTCTGACCATTCCCCAAAAGAGCTGGCGCTTGTCTTCTCCAGGCCTATTCCAGCAGGACGGAAGGGATGGCCTGACCCACCGTGTCTGGGCACCCCAGGCCAGAGCAGTGAGGACCCCACTGACCTGCCAGTGGCCCTGCCTGACGGCGCTGAAGAGCGGGACGACGCCGCGGCGGTTGGGCTGTGCCACGGCAGCGCCCTGCTCCAGGAGCAGCCGGCACACCTCCAGCTTCCCGCGCCCCGCCGCCGCCGTCAGAGCTGCACGAGAGAGGAGAGCAGTCAGGGACAGCAGGCACGCTCACTGCAGAGTTCTCCTAGCTGCAAACGGGTCTTCCTGCTGCATACCAAAGTGATGGGGCTTGAAATGCCAAACCTATCTCATGGCACGGAAAACTGGGCTGGATTGGTACAGTTTCAACTCTTGTCATTTTAGTTACCTCAAAGGTCAACTCTTCTATGGAAAGTTTACATAATGCCATGGAACGAGGCTGCCTGGGACAATCAGCTTTTATTGTTTTCTGCCAGGTCGCAGTGAAATGGGATGAGAACCCCAGTAAGTATAAAATAACCTACAGGCACTTGTGACTGAGGCTCAAGGGGTGTCTGAGGTTCAACTGTGACTGAGGTTAAAGGTGTGACTGAGGTTCAGGTTTAGCTGCAAAGAAATGTGATCATGAATCCGTTTCTGTTTTCCCTGCTGCCAAAGCCACAGGCTGTGAGATGAATGTATCTGAGTAGGGGCACAACAGGCACAGAAAATACAGGTCTTCAGGTACCTGACGAGACCTTCTGCAATCTGTCATTGCCTCATCCCACCGTGACTACAAGGGAGCAAGTGAGGGATCAAGCAGGAGGCACTGACAGATCCTGCCAGCCACTGATGTCAGACACATTTGTGGCTTTCCTTTGTCCAAACAAGCACAGAGCAGTGTAATCCAGATGGAGGACTTCTATTTTCCATATCCCACTTTAGTCTGTAGATCTTTGAAACCAGGAAAACAACTGGAAAGCAAAATAGAACGCATTTGTTCACCTGTTTTCCAAGAAGAACATTATTTCTGGGCTTTGTTTCTGGCCAAGGCAGATCCTACCAGCCAGGGAATTTGTGTAAACCCAAAAATCTCTCTCATTTTTGTATGCTCATGATATTACAGGTGAGGAGAAGCAACACCTGAGAGCTCTTTCCCTGACAAAATGTGCTCTGTTAACTCAGGAGTGTGGTTTAGTTAGAGAACATACATTCAATCTGAAAATAGTTCCAAGTTCAGGACCTGCCAGTGACTTGTTTCAGTATTAATTTTAGACTTTCTGGTTCCTCCCTCTCCCTAACTTTCTGTGCACTTCAGCACTGGCTCCACGTTCTGCTGCTTCTGGTAGGAGTTGGAGCAGAAGGTGGGAGTCTATTTCTGACTGATGTCGCTTGTTTTTTCTTTGAAGTACATTTCTGTGGGTTGGCTGATTACAAGGTGTTGATGGGTTTCCAACTGCAACACTGTTAATGTTGAGGGATTTAATTAATTCTCAATTCTCTTCCATATTATGGCTGAATTTTCTTCTCTTGGGGTTGAGAGACACCAAGAGTTAAAAGAAAAATCATTTTGCTGCCACAAGCGGAACATTCTGCAAAATCTATAATCAGATCCATGTGGGTTTTAAACGTAAGCTATAAATATAGAAGGAGGCAGAGGCATTGGCATGCAGGGCTGCTGGGTTCTACTTCTAAACCTGCCTGCACTTGAAATCTTGCAAGTTAATTTGAGGTATTTTACATCAAAATTACTTATGTTTGCAACAATGAAAATATTGTACGTCACTCCAGTGTTAGGTGTTTGTTAGGAAATATTCTTGAGAGAAGACTTTACTGAAACAGGATGATTTGGTTCACGATTTCTCTACTCTCCCCTGCAATCCCTCCTGCCTGCAGTGACATTCTCCCTGCTGCTCTGTTCCTCAGGGTCACAGCTGGTGTGGCTCCATGGCTCCAGCCTGTCCTTGGCAGCTCCAGCTCAAGAGAAGCTCAGAAGCTCCTGTGCTTTGGAGCAGGCAGACCTTGCTCCCTCAGGAGGAACTAAGGAGGATGAAAATGGGCTGGTTTGAAGTTTTACTGCCTGCTGGAGAGCTCCCATGGCCCAGCACAACCACGGTGAGTCCACTGAGCCCAGCCAAGGAGGATCCTGTGCTGGTAACCAGGAATGTTCACTCTGCAGCTTCTCCATGAGGACTGGTGCCAGAAGGACTACTCACCGTGCAGTACCCAAGTCCTGGCACAAACACCACACAACAACTGGTGTCCTTCTCAAAACAGCCCAAACAGAGCCTGAGACTGGGTTCAGGTGTGGATGTGCTCATCTCCGTCCAGTGAGCAATGTGAACACACCCCAGGGATCTGCAACAGTGTATTCTGCTTCTGCTGCAGTACTGTCTTGTAGAAAAACAACTTTATGTGGAGAAGGAATCACTGAACTGCTCCTATCCTGCACGTGTATCTGTTTCACAGCCCAGCAGCAAGACAAATAGTTTGATGGGAGATGTTTTTTGCACCTCCATCTCTCATGGAGATAACATAAGTGACTCAGACACTTTTCTGCTGGGTTTTGATATTAGTTTTGTCCCAGAGGGAAATACTCCATCTGGAGTTGGCTGTAGTGTGCTGTCAGCAATTCCTAAACTTATGATGTCACTTGGCACTGCCATTTGGATGATATCAGGCTGATATCATCGAGCCAGGCACTCTGCTCTGCTCTGTGGAAGACGAGACATGAGCAACGAGTATCAAAACCCAGACAAGCCAGGATTCAGATTTTCAGAGCAGATTACTGTTTTTAGGTGGAAACCTGCATTTCTCTCCAAATTTATTTAAACTCTCTTTTACTTTTGGGAAAATAATAATAATAATACAGTTATGTGAAAGAGAGTCTTGAGTTTCACATGAACTTACAGACTTGTTTCATGTAGACAAAAGACTGCTCAGTTTGATGCTTGGCTCATTTTTGCTCATTTTCCCATCTTACCTACTACCAATTTTAATGTGTAAGTGCACAGTCCTTTGAGATGGCTCCCCAGTTTGTGTGTGATTTGTCAATCACAAATCCACATTCCCAATTGTCCCTGTTACTCAGAAACCCCTCTCTGATAGAGAAATTCACAGATTTCTGTTTAGTCCAGCTTTTGGCATTTTGGGGGGCAGAGGTGTGGGACAACAGAGATGGAAAACAGGCAGGCTGGGAATGTCAGAGATGGGAAGGGAAGGGAAGGGAAGGGAAGGAAAAAGGAAAGGAAAAAGGAAAGGAAAAAGGAAAGGAAAAAGGAAAGGAAAAAGGA
>VXBI01001945.1:358301-370538 GCA_013397375.1 Toxostoma redivivum
GAAGGGAAGGGAAGGGAAGGGAAGGGAAGGGAAGGGAAGGAAGCTACAGCTTCTACAGAAATCACCTGTCTCTCCCCAAAGGCTGTCAAAGCTGTTGATCTGTGCTCTCTCCACCTCCTCTTCATCTTTTTCTGGAAGATCGAGCAGGTAGGAGACAATCTAAAACAAAATGATGTGTCAGATCATGAACTCAAATGTGTTATACAGGAACTGCTGACACCATCACACGAGCTGCTTGGAATACAGAGGGAAGGAACAGCCTCTGCCTGCCACCCTGACAGCAAGGAAATATTTGTCCTGAGATTAATCACTGAACCTGCTGCCCTGTACAAGCAAAAAAACCCAACCAAATGTCTTGATATGATGGCACATGATGAGACTCGGTCGGGTCAGGTCCGTGGAACTGTGTCTGTTCTCCAGGAGATGAGCTGCTGTGTGCAGTGGATGCATCTCCTGGAGGAGGTGAGGCTGAGAGGAGGTATTTGGGAGGAAAGGAACTCATTCTGAAGGAAAGGAGAAGGAACAGGGGCTGCCATGGGTGGGACTAATGTCAGTGGTGGGCTTGGCACTGGGTTAAGTTGGACTCAATGACCTTAATGGACTTTTCCAACCTAAATTATTCTATATATCATTTTCCCCATCATAAATCTTTGTCAGGATGGCAGGAGGAAGCTCTCTGGCTCTTCTGTCCCCTGACACACAGTCCAGTCACATGTTCTCACACTGCACTGGAGGAGCAGTGTAGGCAATGTGTGTCCATCCATCTTATCCCTGCTTTAAAGTTTATTCCAAAACTCTATTCTGACAACTCAAAGGTTTGTTATGCTTCCTCTCCTGGATGTCTGCCCAGACCACAGGGATCTGTGAACACTGGGATGGGACAGGGAGGGAGAGCAGGACAGAAGTACCTGCAGACATTCTTTGGAGTGTGGGCAGGAAAGGCCAAGCCCTGGCTCCCCTCGGGCAGAGGCAGAGCAGCTCCTACCTCGGTGTAGCCCATGCTGGCAGCAGCAATCAGGGCCTGCTGGATGGCGTGGCTCTTCTTGAACACCCCCTGCTGCTGCCCAGCCAGGCTCCAGTCACACTGGATCAGGAACTTCACCACCTCCAGGTGTCCCCTGAGGGCAGCGTGCACCAGGGCACACTGCCCGTTTTTGTCCAAATGATCCACCTGGAAAAGAGATGAAAAAATACAATTAAACAAAATCATGAGCAACACGTCTTTGCTCTTCAGAGTTTCCAATCCTGGCTTCAAAGTAATGCCACATGTGCAAAATGTGCATTTTCCTGGTAAACTATCACTTCCATGACCAGAAAACAAACATTTCCAAAGCAATGTCCTAGGCTCTGGCATTATCTTGGCCACAAATGTTTGCTTTGGGGAAGATATAATTACTTTTTTTAGCTTTCTTCAGTTTTCTTCAAAGACTCCAAAAATACTTTTTTCCTTTGTGTTCTGAAGTCCAGCATTAAATTTTTTTGTGCACTGAAATCATACACACTGGTATCTCCTTTAGCCATATCTGTAAGATCAAAACCAGTTTGTTTTCCAGGTATCAGTTCTTTTGAGAGCACCAGAAGTGCCTCAGCCTGCAGTCAGACACCGTAACACGAACCCAGTGCAGGCACAATCAACAGGAATTAGACACAGTGCTTGCCAGCCCTGGAGGAACTTCTTTGGTTGTATTTTGGGGCATGGTTTCCACTTGATGCCTGAATATATCAACTGGGATTTCTAGATACAATCCCAACAGGGATAATTGGAGAACACAAGGAAGGCAGGTCAGTTCTCATCCTCCTGTTGGCTAACCCCTTCTGTGCTCTGCAGTGTACTATGCATCATTAAAATTATAAATAATTATTATATTAACGCATTTTTACTAATATTAATTCCTAGAATAACAGAACCGTTTGGCTGGGAAGGGGCCTTAAACACCATCTCATTCCAGCCCCAGGGACACCTCCCACTACCCCAGGGTGCTCCAAGGCCTGTCCCACCTGGCCCTGACCACTAGATTACAGTTATAGAATACATATGAGAAATATTTCATATAACACATCCACATTAATAATATATCAACATTTCTCCTTTCTCAACACCTGCACCAATCAGTATTGCAATTTTCTGCAAAAAGCTCAGTCCTCAAACTACACCGAACTGTGTTTTGGGGTATTTCCTCAGTACTGTTAGGGATATTCAAGGAAAATACAAGTGGCAGGATTTCTGTCACTAAACTCCCTCAAATATTCAACAAAAGCAAAATTCTTTTTTTCTTTCATACCATCCTCACTTTATTACAGACAACACAACCCAGCAAGATCTAAACAGTCCCTCAATCATCCTGATGTCCATACCAAAACTACACAAACCCCTATTTTGCCTTTTGAACTCAAATTAAAGATGCAGAGAAACCGCAAATTGTTTCCAGGAGGCTCCACTTCAAAAAATCAGCATAATTTTCTGCTTCAACGAAGTATTTCAACTTGACTTATTATATACAATTAAAACTCCAAACACTCATCACAAAGCTAAACAAAGAGAATTTTTCTAGGACAAGTCTGATGAAAATTTTTGGAAAATGTGTCTCAGGGAGGTATTTAAAGAATGTTTTGAACTGAAAAAGCACCGTTGCCATTTTAACCTTGTGAGGTTCAGGGACTGCCCCAGAACATCCTCCTGCAGGTCACCAGCACAGCATCACAAGGCAGCTCCTACCTCAGACCTGAATTCCAGACACCAATTACTGACTCTCAGGAGCTGCTGTCAATGTGGGACAGCAGGAGAAACGCCACCAAAAGCAGGGGGATGTTTCCTAGCGGGCCCTGAGCAGGCGTGGAGCAGCTGGGCGGCCCCAGAGCGCGGCTCCCTCACCTTGGCGCGTTTCTTGCACAGCAGCACCACGATGCTCAGGAAGCCCGCGGCCGCCGCGTAGCCCAGCGGGGTCAGGCCGCTCTCCGAGGCAGCGTCAACATTGGCCCCGAACTCCAGCAGCAGAGCCACCATCTCAGCATAGCCCAGGTGGGACTGGACACACAGAACGGGGGCGTTGTTCAGAACTTCCGTCCGGTAATTCACATTTGCGCCTCCTAAAATCAGCAAGCGGCTGACCTGCGTGGGGAGGAGAAAGGAGAGCTGAGAAAGGACAGAGCCCGGGCCCTTGGCACGTCTCCAAGCAAACAGCAGAGGACATCCAATGCTGAGTAGAAACATCTGCCCGATGGACAGTCCCATTTGATGCAGATGGAGCAGTTTAAGCAGTTCCCAAGTGGCTAGGAAGTGGTCTGAAGGGTGCAGCCACCCTTTGTTTTGGACAAAGTCACCCCAGCCCTGCTGCAGCAGCTGGGGGACATGGCAGGGATGGGCAATCAAAACAGAATCAAAACACACAGCTGGAGAGAGCTGTACTCAGCCCTGTTCCCATGGGACTCCTCTCTAGGGCTGGTCTGGCTGTCCCACTGCATGGCTCCCTCTGCACGTGGCACCAGTGGAAAAGGCTACCCCTGATGCTGGAGAGTGACAAGGAAGGGATGTGGGGACAGACACGGAGCTCACCCTGCCTGGGTGGGAGAGACCTGGAACAAACAACCTTCCATGTGAGAAAACAATTCCAAGCCTGTACCTCTGTCTGAAATCCTTTCTGCTGTAGAGATGGGCACACCTAAGCCAACACATTCGTCTTACCACTGCAAAAGAAGTGCCTGAACCAGCACAAGAGCACATGCTGCTGGATTTGGTGTCACCTCAGAGTTCATACCTATCTAAGCCAAAGCCCTTCACATGTCAAGTTCCAGCATCAGTTGTTGCACTCCACATCTTTGAGAAGGAAAAACCCCATTTTGCACAGGCACAAAATCACTATTAGCTCATCGCAATGGAAAGGACATCCCTGGTCAAAGCAGCAGAGTTGACAGACTACCCCAAATGGTAAAAAAAATCCCAAGTGACCAAAGGCCTCTCCTCAGCTCAGGACAAACACCCAGCAAGCTGCTCAGCCTGGCCAGGACAGTGGACACTACTCCAGTGAATCCTCTGCATGGTCACTGCCCACTGCTGGAGCTTCTTGTGTAAACTCTGACCCCCCAGCTCTCCCCCTCCTCCTCCAGTACCTTTATGTTCGGGGTGTAGAGATTCCTCAGAGATGCCAAAGCCATTGAAAGACCTTCAGTACTGTAGGAGATCCAAAGCCCTTGCAGGATGGAGGAAGATACTCCAACTTTTTTACTCAGACCCTGAAAAAGAGAAAGTAACTTAAATCCATGCTTACAGATCTGGTCAGTTACACTGGGCAGTTCCTCCCGGGTCTCTGAACTTCAAAGGAGTTTCAGGACAATAATGACTACACACAAGATAATGTGAGAATTTGCCATATCTGACCTTCACAATCAATTAATAAGCTTGCAGAAAACTACTTGTAAAGGTAGCCATCTCCAAGGTCTAGGAAAGGCAGGATTTAACTGTGAGTAACTAGATCCATTCAGAACCCTCACAAAATTCCATGTTAAGGAGCACAGATCACTGTTTGTTTTTTTTTTTTAAATAAAGTGCACAGTATCTGCTCACAGTAACATAAATTCAGGAACTTTCAATCACAGCCTGGAGCAGTATACCCTGGTATCTTGTACCAGATTGTCTCCAACTTTTCTAGCTGTCCATGATCAGGTTAAACATAGCATATTGAAGGTCTGACATACTTTCCATCCCCAATTGGCAGAGCACAGTTAAGCAGTGGAAGGAGCCCTGATTCCCCAGTGCTGACAGATGGGAGCCAACAGCTGGAGGGATGGGCAGAGGGTGGGATGGTGACTCCAGCTGAGCCCTGCCATGAGCATGCCCTGAATGCTGCTGTGCTGCTCCTCACTTCCATGAAGCCTGCTGATTCCATGGAAACAGCACAGACATCTTTAACTGCACATTTAATTCTGCTTTGATACACAAACTCTGATTTCTGCTTTCCTGCTTGCCAGGTGGTCACTCCCACCCCTGCAGAACAGTAGGGTCCCAGGTCTGGTTTGTGGGACTGGGACTGGGGGTGATGCTGGTGGAACAAAACCAGCAGCACGAGGTGGAATTTCTCTGAAAGAAGATGTGTGGGAATCATCCTCCCAACCCGGAGCTGGACTCAGCTGCAACCTCTAATTCCAGTGTGTGAAAGGTAATCTACAGCAGCGCCCTAGCCATCAACAGATTTGTCACTTGAAACAGTTTTATCACCAAAAAAAGCAATAGATTAGACAAGCTCTTATAAATAACAGCCCCACATACTTGTTTCCTTAAAATTCAGGGAGCTAAACCAAGAAAAAGACCTGCTTGTGTTGAGGGAAAAAGAGCTCAGGCTTTTGAGCCACTGTTAAATGCTGCCTTTGAAATGACACAACGCAGGACATTAGAGGTCAATATTAAATTTCATGAACTCAGGATGGTGGAATTGGAAAGGGAAAGCAATTTTATAATAAACGGTTAGAATAATTTAAAAATAGTTATACTACTATCAAGCCCACAAATAAGCTCCCTGAATCACCATCAGAACCAAGGGAAAGGGTAGATATTTTGAGAACAGCCCTCTGAAGATAATCACAGATGCTACAGAAATCTTAACTGTTGCATTAGAATATATATACTTAGATATTAGTGCAAGACATAAAAGGTGACATTTATCCTTTAAAGAAAAAGTACATTCAACAGCATTATCATTCAGTTACCAGTCAGGCAAAAGCCTGCCCTATTTCTCGTTTTCCAGATCATATCTTGCTTTTCTAATTCCCTCTTCAGAACTGTGGAGCAAAATCAAATCCCAGCTTCTTTCAACATCAACCAAAACACCATCACTGGTTCCCCCTTCACTGGGACCATCCAACACAAGACCAGTGTATGGCCTGACAATTTGAACGATTTTGCCAGCCCCCACAACCCCAGGGTTCAAACAGTTGTTTTTTCCTGTCCTGTCTTGTATGCAAGCTGTCAGCATCTTTTTTATTTGATGGCCTCCTCTGCTGTCTGGCCATCAGCACCATACAGAATCCCAGATTTCCAGACTGGTTTGGGTTAGCAGGAACCTTAGAGCCCATCTCATTCCATCCCCCTGCCATGGGCAGGGATGCCTTCCACCAGACCAGGCTGCTCCAAGCATCACCTGCTTCTGTGTTACTGACATTTTAACTCATTTAAGATGAAATTAAAGCCTGATTTGGCTGATTTGCAAAACACACCTCAGCCTGAAGTTTGGGTCCTCTTGTATCACAACTGCACATTTCTCTTTGTGCTCTCTTATTCCATGCCAGGCTTTTCAAGTTGGCTTTCTATATGCTCCTGTTAACACTGGCAGCTGATTTAAAAGACTAAAACATTTGTACTTTTTTTTTTCCCCCTGAATGGTTTGAGGATGTTTGTGTTTAAAAGATAAGACAAAACCATCAGATCTTAGCCAGCAAGTAAAGATGGGAACATGTAAATGTCTTCCCACTCATGTGTCAGGTCAGCACTTTGTATCTGTGCATCATTTTTTATTTTTACAACTGGAAATTCCAAGTGTTCCACCATCATCTTGCTAAGGTACCAGTGGATTTAAACTAGGAAGGATTGGAGAAGGATAAATACATTTTTGGTCTGTTTTATCAAAGTTTGCCTCCATACCCAGCTATCAATACTCCCTGGCTGGACAAAATGCTTTAGCTCTGGTCTAATATTCTCCTGGCTTCCTGATGGGTACATAAAATGAAATTATAATGGCACCAGGCCTCCATAAATACCTTCAAAATTAGGATCTTAGTGTCTGCAGAAAGATCTTTGTGTCTGCTGCTGTAACATGGCAACTTGAGGAAAAACACCCTGAATTGATGACCTGACATGCTCCCTACTTGGCAGAAAGCCCATGGCCACACTGGTAATGGCTTCAGCAAAAGATCAGCCAGAATGAAAAGCCTGAATGGGAAAAATGCTTGTTTAGAAACAAATACAGGCAGTAACAATTGGCAAAGAATCTGTGCATGTGCTCTTGGAAATTCTTTCTTTAAAGAATGCTCGAGCCCTTAAATATGGTCTGCAATATTCCAGCCTAGTGCCTCCTTCAGAAACTAATGCAGCTCTTGTTTCACTCAGTAAACACTCACAAATTCAGTAAACACTTGTTAAAATAAGCAATAAAAATAAATCTATTCAAGGAAAAACAAAATATTAAGTTACAATTTCTAATCCAGCTAATTCAAACCCTTTCAAAACTTTGTAGTACTTGTAAACAACATTTTGTTATGCTTTATCTGTCACTGTGACATTGGTCTTCTTGCAGTGCTGTAAACCCAAGGATTTTGCTGAGTGATGAGGAACAGAAGGCTGGACTGACATTTGTCATATGCTAACTGGCATTTTCTACTATTGTAAATATCATTCAATTAAACCTGGAATCTATTGGAAATTTATCCACCTAATGAAAATTGTCATTTGCTTAGAGCCTGAATCTCTGTTATTGGTTCCCACTATGGACATGTGAAATAAAGGTCTGGAACCAGATTCAGATGTAAATGGCAGCTGAGCAGTGAACTGAGGGCTGAATTTGGCTTTGGGAATG
Organism: Toxostoma redivivum; assembly: GCA_013397375.1. NCBI lineage: Eukaryota > Metazoa > Chordata > Aves > Passeriformes > Mimidae > Toxostoma > Toxostoma redivivum. The sequence continues at coordinate 365,864 of VXBI01001945.1, forward strand.
TGGAAATGTGGAAATGTGGAATTGTGCCCTGAGGGGTAATGCTCCAACTTGGGGTTCTTCCCTTGGCTCCAGCCATCGTCTTCCCAAACAAGGAGACTTTGCTGCTACACCTGGTGGTGAATCTGGCATAGGAAATACAATAAATAAATCCAGCAGGACTGACACAAGGCAGAAATCATCTGTTTGCTCTAGGAGCAGAAACCTGAGTGCCAAAGCCCTCAAGTCTGTAAAATCATACAGAGACCAGATGAAAACACAGCCTTGTTTTAACTAGTGTTAATCACCCACAGGTCCTAACAGTTGTAAGAAAATCTGTATTTCCTGTGACCTTACAAATCCACCCTCTCTCTCATTCCCACCTTCTGCTGCCTGGGCCAGCAGGAAGAATGACACTCAGTTTATGGGTCATGTTAATACTCACATCCAAGTTTGCCTTTCAATTACCCAGGCCTTAATCTCTGTGTGAAGAGTAAGATGGACCAATCAGCCAATTTCAACATCCATCAGATTTTCCTGTTACAACTAAATTTTGCATTAGATTCTTCAAAACTGCTCCTTTTAAAAGATTTCCTTTTTTCTAGATGCTGCTACAGGAACTCAAGTTTCAGGGTGAGAAGCATCTTATGGCAGAAGAGTAATTTTAGGTAAGGAGGCTCTCTGCTGAATTTACTGTCTGAAGGAGGGTTTAATTTTAAGGATTTCTTAGCTACCACAGCCAATTTTCTAAAGCTCACTTCCACACCCTTCAGCAGCCTCAAGCAATCACACTTCTCACACCAACCCCACGGTGAGACCGAGTGCTGCCAGTGCTGCGGGTGAGGCTGCTGTAAACCTTCATTTGAATTTTTGTTACCTTAAAAATGTGTGCTTTGAGAATGTGATGTCCCAGTTCAATGGTTTGCTGTCTATTTAATTTTCCTTCTTGTCGGGAAAACCAGAAGGCAAGTAGTGTATGGCCACTCCTAAAATCAGAAGAAAAAGTATGTTATTATTTGTTATTGCACCAACAAAACAACTTTTGAGGACAAAAACCCTAATCCTTCAACCACATCCAGCTTTGGGAAACAGAGATGGCTGAATTCTCACTTGTAAACCAACAACTAATTGCATCCTTTACTATTGGTGATCACTGACAGCTCAAAACCCCCCAGACATTGGCAGACAGCAAAAACAACCTCCAATATATTTTCAATGAGCAGATGTAAATTTAGAAACACCAGAGTGCAATGTCATGACTTTTATAGTCATTCTGCAGAGGAGAACCACATTAGCAAAGCATGTAACTGACCCGAAGTCACTAGAAAATGCCATATTTAAAATATCCATACTTTGAAGAAAATGTCCTTTAAATTACACCTGCACTCACTACCCCGTGTGAAACAACTTTATTTCTTTGTAAAACTCCTTCTAACACCTTCTTCAGCTTTTCCAGTAATAAAGATGCTTCTGGCAATGCCCTACCAGACTGACAACCACAGCAAATTAACTGAACTACACAACAAGTTCTGTTTAAGGCAAAAATATAATAAAGCAGACAGTAACTTCTGTTGTTAAAGGTGATTTTTTACTGACTTTTTAAACCTTTAAACACTTATATATTTTCATCTTGTAAACACTGCAAGTTCAACATTGCTGAATCTTGTCAAAGATGTGAGAAGATGATTCTTCAGAGACACTCGAAACACACAAGATACTGGAGTGTGAAGTTTTAATACCATTTCTGGGTGAGATCAGCAAATACCTGCTCGTGCAGGTGCCCCAGGCACATGTGGATGCCACAGCAGGAGGTGCAGCGAGCAGGGCAGGAGCCAGAGATGCTCCATGCTGGGACATCAGAGGTCTGTGTGATTTTTTTGGTTTTACCAACAAAATTATATTCTTCCTTAAGCCCCTGGCTGCTCCCAAGGGAGTCCTTTTAAGCCACTCCACTTCTGGAAGTACATAAAAATGTGACTGCACTAAAAGCAATCAAACCCCTTCCAGCCAAGGAAAATAAAATATGATATCAGCTGTGGCTTTAAAAGGGCTTTTAAGGACAGGAAATGTTATTAGCTCATCCCTGTCTGGTAAAGCAAAGAAATAGTTTGGATGGCCAAAGATCTAGTAAATATTACACAAGATAGAAGCTTTCACAGCACAGGGGATTTACCAGTTCATCCCCATCCTGGGTGAATTACTGTCCATCTCAAAATAAACTCAGAAAAAAAAGTGAATGACTTGCAATGCCCTGGCCGGGTTTTTGGCAAGGTGCCCCCTGCGCCCTGCCAAGGAACCTCCTTTTGGATTGGTAACACATGGATTTGTGTGAGCAGAGCCCAGTGATGCTCTGTCAGCCCTCGTGGTGCTGGGAGGACAGGAATGTGCCTGCTGGAGGAGCAGCATGAAAAACAAAACACAGGTTTTTATTGACTGACAGTGCTTTCACTCTTAGGGTGACTTGGCCATAAAAAGAAATGGAAGAAATCCCTTTTTTTTGCCTGTCAAGCTGCTCTCCACACCTTGGCCTGGCACACGGCCCGTGCTGGGATCCCACTGCTCCGTGCTTCCCCTGACTGGAGGAAAAGCCTCCCCAGATGGTGACTCTGCCCAGCACAGCACAGCACAGCTTTGGTGCCTCAGCTGAGTGCTGGAAATCCATCACAATGCTCTAGTGCACGGGGCAGCCCCCATTCCCAGGCATCTGTGCTGTGACAATTCTCCATAAAGCATCAACACAAGGGACAAAACATAAAAAGCTGGAACAGAAGGGCCCTGGAAGTGGTTATAGCACTTTGAGTTCACCCCAGCTTGTTGCCTTGCCTTCCTTTGGCTCTCCCCTCTTTGGAATGGGAGAGAACGTCAAGTCTCCTGTTAGAGGAGAGAGACAAATGCTTTTGCTCATTACACTGGTTAATCTCTGGGAATATCTGTGAGAAGGAAGGAGAAAGAGATCAGAAGGAAACAAGTGACCAGGAAACACAGCTTGAGTGTTGGCAGATACTGCTGGAAGTCAAATGGAATGGCAGTTGCTGGATTGAACTCGCTCCCATTCAGCCGGATTATGAAAACTTGGAATTGCTGTAATACACTCAGTCCATCCCAGTAAATCATCAGGTTCACAGTGCTGATGGGTTTAGAGAGGGGCCAAGGTGCTCACCTCCACCCAAAGGCTGGTGCTGCAAGTTCAAGAACTTGTAGGTCACTGACAAGGGAGCTGGAGAGAGACTTTGGACAAGGGTCTGGAGTGACAGATCAAGGGGTCACAGCTCCCAAGTGACAGACAGCAGGTACAGATCAGACATTAGGAAAAGCCTGGGAGGGTGCTGAGGCCCTGGCACAGGCTCCCCAGAGAAGCTGTGGCTGCCCCGTCCCTGGAAATGTCCAAGGCCAGGCTGGACCGGGTTTGGAGCGACCTGGTCTGGTGGAAAGTGTCCCTGCCTATGGCAGGGGGTGGGACTGAGGGCCTTTGAGCTCCTTTCCAACATAAACCATTCCAAGGTTACTGATTCCCTGATTCAGGGCCACCAGCTCCTTCCCTTTCTGGGAGATCCTCAGGCAGGGGAGCAGGAGCTGCTCCTCTGCTCCAGACTGCACTCAAGGACTCCTCAGCCACAGCCCCTCTGCCTGTGTGCTGCACAGCACAGCACAGCACAGCACAGCACAGCACAGCAAACAGCACCAGGCTTTTGCTTGTTGGGGAAGGACTCTTGCAGAATGTTTAGGAAGGCTCTGAATGGATCTCTAGCTGCATTAATCCTAAGCATGAACTGAAAATCCAGAAGCTTCTGAGGTGCCTGTTCTTCACAGCAAGAGCTGAAGTGCAGCTCCACCTGACACACCAGCCCAGCTTCCACAGTCAGCTCCTAAATTGCTTTTCAGCTGCAGTTGGAAGGGTATTTACCTACATTTAATTACAGACATGACTTTGGTGATATAAATAAGGCATGTACGAACTACTCCAGAATAAAGTACAGTATTCATGAGTAATGCATTACCTTGGCTTTTGGCTGCTTGATAAATCCTTGTTCTGTCAACATTAATTGGAAACTAAACCAGACTGCAACAGCACAGGCTTTTTTTTTCTTTAATACAGCAGAGTGGCAGTAATGATTTCTACATCAAGGAGCTCAGTGAAATGATATGCTTTGAATTTCACCACTGCAGAGTTTATCATCAGAGATTTTTCCATTTTTAATGTAAGATTTTTTTTTTTTTTTTTGTGAAAAATTAATAGCCCTGCCAGCTCAGCTCCTGCAGCTTTAATCTGCTCTCTGTGCTTGTATCAACTCCTGTAATGGTCAGGAGTCTGCTCAGATGTGTACGTGTGTGCATGTATACAGTGTGTGCATAGATACATAATTTTATATATATATATATATATATGAAAAAGACATAAAGATTAGTCTCTAATCATTCCAACACCCTACACAGCACAAACGAGGGCACACCTACAGCAGCTCTAAGAGAAGAGAGCCTTCTAGGGAAGGCTGCACATGAGGTTGTGTGGCATTGTAGAATGGTTTGGGTGGGAAAGGACCCTAAAGTCCATCCAGCCCAGCCCTGCCATGGCAGGGACACCTCCCACTGTCCCAGGTGCTCCCAGCCCTGTCCAGCCTGGCCTGGGACACTTCCCCAGATCCAGGGGCAGCCACAGCTGCTCTGGGCACCTGTGCCAGGGCCTGCCCACCCTCTCAGG
>VXBI01001945.1:370618-498746 GCA_013397375.1 Toxostoma redivivum
GTAAGATTTTTTTTTTTTTTTTTGTGAAAAATTAATAGCCCTGCCAGCTCAGCTCCTGCAGCTTTAATCTGCTCTCTGTGCTTGTATCAACTCCTGTAATGGTCAGGAGTCTGCTCAGATGTGTACGTGTGTGCATGTATACAGTGTGTGCATAGATACATAATTTTATATATATATATATATATATGAAAAAGACATAAAGATTAGTCTCTAATCATTCCAACACCCTACACAGCACAAACGAGGGCACACCTACAGCAGCTCTAAGAGAAGAGAGCCTTCTAGGGAAGGCTGCACATGAGGTTGTGTGGCATTGTAGAATGGTTTGGGTGGGAAAGGACCCTAAAGTCCATCCAGCCCAGCCCTGCCATGGCAGGGACACCTCCCACTGTCCCAGGTGCTCCCAGCCCTGTCCAGCCTGGCCTGGGACACTTCCCCAGATCCAGGGGCAGCCACAGCTGCTCTGGGCACCTGTGCCAGGGCCTGCCCACCCTCTCAGGAAAGAGTATTTTCCTAATATCCAGTTTAAACCTACTCTCTGTCAGTTTGAAGCCATTCCCCCTTGTCCTGTCATTCCAAGCACTTTTAAATAGATGCTGGATCTGATCTCCACACAACTGCTCCCTTATCGACCCAAACATGAGTCACACACAGCTCTGGGTGCACAGCAAGATGATGCAGGATGTTGGTACCTCAAGCACAGTCCCCAGGTGACCCCATTCCTCAAGTCACAGATGGAAAAGGACAGAGCCTCACTGATAAAATACCAGTGTGAGCAAAGAGCAGTGGAGGAGAATGATTAAATACAACAGAAAATATTAAAAGCTTCCAGATCTGTGCATCATCAAAACTCTTCCAGTTCTCAGGTAAAAAAGATTTTAAAGCATTTAAAATTATTTCAGTGTTAAGACATTGTAGCACTAGAGTAAAAGACAAACAAAAAATAAATGAGAATCAGTCCTGTTCACTCTGAAACCACTGAAGTCCAAATTCTCTGATTTACACCCACATCTCCCTTCTTCCAGCTAATCCCATGAAAACATTCCAAAATCAAAGAGATTTGACACCGTGCCCAGTGAATCTGGTCTTCAAAAGATGTGTGTTCAATTTTATTCAGCTCTGCCAAGAGCAGTGTCATAACTGCAGTGCAGAGACTGATGTGTGCTCTGACAAAGCCCAGAGCCTCCTCCCCTGCACGGGGATATCTGGGTGTCTGTCCTGCAGAAGCTCCAGCAGCCCCTCTGGAAAGAACAGTTTATCCCTCACATTGATTTATGGATTTTTTTCTAATGGAGTTTCCCTCTGATGTTATAATTGCAAATTAACTTGGAACAAATTCACATTATTAAAAAAAATTCAAACAAAACAGTCAAGGCTAGTCTTTGCTGCACTTCTGGATGATGATTTTGCTCTAAAAGTGGGTTGTAATATTTGAGGAATAAAATAACAGGAAGAAATTCAGTAACATTTCTTTCTTTGGTCAGTTTCTGGTTAACTCCTCTCTTCTTGGTGGCTCAGTGCCACAGGATCGATTATTCTGTGAATATTTTCTTCCATTTAGATGTTAAAATGGCCCAGCAGACAGAAGTTTTAAGTCCAGAAGAGCAGATTTTATGAGGACAGTAACTTAAGATACTAAATATATTCAACCCCCTGCTGCATCCCAGTGCTGAGGTTTGCATGTCTAATGAGCCAGTTAAACGAGCTGCTCTCCTGATGTCCTTTATGGTGGCAGTGATCACATCTGCTCTCCAGCTCATCTGTTATCATTTAGAATCTGCCTTTTCCCCTTGTCTCCTCCAACTGATACTGCAGCTGCAGCTCTGACTGCAGTTCAGGGGAAAACCTGCAGAAAAGTCACTTCACTGCACTGCTGAATGCCTGTTACAGATCCCCAGCTTGCTAACAATGCCTTTAGTCATTTATTTTTGACCTCTGATTTTTGCATGAGATTAGAAAGGGACGCCAAGACAGCTGGAGACAGACACTGGACAAGGGGGAATGGCTCTCCACTGCCAGAGGGCAGGGTTAGATGGGCAGGTCCTTGTACAAACTGCCCAGAGCAGCTGTGGCTGCCCCATCCTTGGAATGTCCAGGGCCAGGCTGGATGGGGCTGGCAGCAACCTGGTGTGCTGCAGTGTCCCTGCCCATGGCAGGGGTGGCCTTTGAAGTCCTTTCAACACAGATCACTCCATGGTTCTCTGACTGGAGTTAACGTCTTGAGATGCTGGAGATGTGGAATTTGCCTATGGTAAGTTTCCTACACTCATTTTGTTGAGTTATTGCCTATTCTTTTTACATTTCAAAATGTACTGGGTTCCAAGTCATGCAATCAAAATTTTTTTTTCTGGAAGACATATGGGAAGCCTAAAAGTTGTATTCTCAGAGTCAGCACTCCATATTTGGTGAACATATTGGGTTTGCCTCTCCAATTTACTGGAGGACATGACGATGGAGTCATCTCTGTGATTCACAGATATGGCACTCACTAAATATGGCTTGAGGGGTAAATTAAAGGAGTGAGAAATGTTGTGTTCTCAACCCCATGCAATGGGTTTAGAGGAAGTTCTGCCCCAAATGACAGCTCAGCCACCACTTCTACCACACTCCACTCTTCTGCCAAAATCAGAGCTGTGGAAATGATCTTGAACAACCAGATCCCACGGTGACCTGGAAATTAATTGCACTAACTGAGCACAGGCCTTGCACAAGGGCAGGTGACCTGCAGATGACAGCAGGCTGGGCAAGGAAATAACCTGCCCTCATGGTTCTGCGGGCATGTGGCCTCCAGCCCGTGGCTGGGATGACAACATGTTCCTTGTGGCTGTGCTGGTGTGGTGAGTGCTGCCTGCACCTCTGCCTGGGGCACTCAGAAAGCCCACTGTGAGCTACAACACTTGCAGAGCTACAAAACTGGCACTCTGGAGCAATGAAAAAGACATTAAGAGAGGTAATTCCAAGTGTAAAGCAATGCTAAATAATGATGGCAACCCCTTGAGAGCTGCCAACCAATTTGGAAAACCTGATTATTCCATCTCTGGCCCCACAAGGTGCTAGTGGGCACTGCATTATTTTTAATTTTCTGCCTAATATATAAGGAATTCAAATAAATTCTAAACCCATTATTCTGCCTCACCTTGAATTCAAACAATGCCTCTGCTCTGCTGAGTAAAATCCATCCCTCATAAATGTAGAGAAAACAATTAAGACCTACCCTGGGTTTTGGTGAACACTTGATCATTTCAGCTAACAATCAATCTGAGTGTATTTTAAGAGCTTTTGAGAGTCTTATAATAAAAAAGAGAAAAAAAAATCGATTAATCCATGCACTATAAAGCCCAAGTGAGCTCCACATGGAAGCCTGATCTGGGGGTAATTTTCAAGAAGTTAAGACATGTAATGCAAAGACCAACTCCCCATTTAAAGCTGTTTGTTGTATCCCTGAATTGTTAGAAGTATCACTTTCACCAAATTCTTTTTCTTCCAACTTTCTAAACGAATTATCTTTTCACTGAGGGCTATTATTTGTCAATCAGATTCAGCATTCCATCAAAATAAAACAAAAAAAACCCTGATTTTGCTTTGAAGCCTTCACTCTATCATTTTGCTGGGTAATACATAAAAACATTAATTTTGTGTAGGAAAAGTCTCCAGTTGTAATGTGATCCCAAGAGAAAAAGGAAGATGTAAAATACCTACAGAGTATTGTACTGGAAGACAGCTCTGCCAGAAACCATGGCAACTGGGGTGTTAGATGAGAGCTGTACCTCCTGCCTGCATCGCTGACGCTTGTTTATCCATGCACTGAATCTGATCTGGGGCTTGAGGAACAGATTTGGTTTATGGATGTGGAAGAGGAAGGAAGAGGTGAGGAAATGGCCTTGTTGTGGGTTCATGAAATGCTGATCCTACAAAACCCCTGCCCTGGGAGCAGCAGGCAGGAGCACAGCCGTGCCAAAGGCACCAGCTCTGCTGCCTCCCATCCCTGCCCAGCCCCAGTCCTGCAGGGCACTCCCTGGGCAGCATGCCCGTGCCCCAGAGACCCTGGGGGCCAGGCAGGGACTGGGACTGGGCTCCAGCCAGCAGCTGGAACTGGCCAGAACTCCAAGGCCTCAAGGAGATGGGAGTGACTGCCTGAGCAAGACACCTGCATGGCAGCCCCCTGGAACAGGCTTGGCCTCACCAAGCCAAGGGGAAGCACTCCAGGTGAAGATCCAAAATGCTAAGTTTTGCTCCAGTGCCACGATGCTGGGACACCCCCACGCAGCACAGAGAGCCTCTTCCCTCAGCCACCACCACAGCACACAGCATTGCTCAGTCCAGTGCCACCCTGAGACAGCAGAGCTCAAACTGAGACACTCACACAGGCAACAGCACTGAGAGTGCCTTTCTCCCACCTCAGCTTTCCTGAACAAGGAAAGAAAATCTGTGCATTTGCTTCAAAGCCCTGTGTGTGGGGTAGAGGAGCAGCCTGGAGAGATTCCTCATCCAGCCTTGTCAATACTGGAGACATCTCCTGGGGCCCATCCTCCTGAGATTGCTCATCACTCACCTGGAGCAGATGCTTCCCAAGCACTCCTCATCTGACCTACTGTAGCCTTTTAGCTCAGGATGAAATGAATCACTCTAATTTCTCTCCTCTGACTATAAAGCAAGTCTAGACAAGTAACTCAGATGTTTATACTTAAATCTGGATAAAGTAATTTCACTTCTGGGGTCCATATCTGACTACAGCTCTTACTGCCTTGCCAGGGCAAATCATTTCTGTCTCGCTCACAGCCCCTTCAGCAGCAGCACAAGGATAAAACATTTTATTAGAGTTGTAAAAGCATGGAAAATAATTGCATAGAAGTTTCTGATTAAGTCTGGGCAGAAAGAAGCACTGCATTAGAGCAGAATTTAGATTTAGAAACACAAGTGTAGGAGGAATGTGCAGTAAGAACCATTTTTTCCACGCAGCAGTCACAAAGGATTGAATCTTTCCCTAAAATGTTTTATGTTATTTGTCAAGGAAGCCACTTGGTTGATGTGCTGGCCTGACAGGCTGGGGAGGTCATTACTGCAATGCTGGTTAAGTGCTCTGACAAAAGCCTCACTGGAGCCCTGTGTTAAAAATGGAGGGGCTGGGAGGGGCTCCTCTCTGGGGAGAGCAGCGGTGAGAACGTTTCCCTTCAGAGCCAATTAGCCTTTGCTTTGGGCAGCAAACGCAGGACGGGGGTTCAAAGAAGAGGGTCAGCATCTCAACGGGCTGCCCAAAACCCCAGAGGGTGGAACTCTGCTGTTTTTCTTAAAAGCATAGAAAAATGTGATAATTCCTGGACCCTGTGCTCCTCTTCCTCCCTTTCCTCTCTTCCACGCTCCCAAGAACACGAGGACTTGCTCTCACTAATGAAATCAGGAAGATTATCCCAGCTGCAGTGCTGGGGTAGGAGTGGACACCAGGCCCATTATTCCAATTTCCTTCGTAAAGGCCTCACACCTGGACAGTCTGTCAGGGTCAGTCAATTAAAAGCAGCTTCACAAACCCACATTTCACTTCAGAGCTCTTCTCACAGGGAGAAATATCAGCCTCAGCAGCCTCACTCTTCCAGTTCTGACATGGCACGGTCACACTGCTCCATGGACTACAATCCCCAGCAGTGCTCTCCACAGCTGGCATGTCTTCTCAATTCCCAAGCCAGCAGAAAAATCCATCTGGCTGTGAACAAACCAAATGCAGACAAATTTTCACAGGCTACTGCTGTGAGCTCTGTCATTGGCCAGCTCTGCTTCTCTTCCAAGAAATAAAATGAAAAATCATTATTATCTTAATTGTTGCTCAGGGTTTCCCATGCTCTGAGTTCCATATCAGCTGGACAGGACGATTTTGAGGAGTGTCACAGCTCAGGGATCCCTCTCTGTTAATTTCTGGATTGTATCTGGTTTCATTAGTTACCATCAGAGCATAATGCAATCAGTGCACATTATACATCAGAGATACGTATTAGTCCTCCAGTATGTATGGGCTCATGCCCTCCAGTGACAGCCTGCTGATGCACTGGAACTTCTTTTTGCCTGTGGGAAGGAGCTAAGCCAGGTCAGCTCTGTGGGGACACCCTGCCTGCACAGAGCATGAGTGGTCCCATAAAGTCACCATTAATTTCCTCACATTAATGGCATATATGAGATGGAAAGCGATACCTGAATATCTCCTAAAAGGTCTTGATGTGTTTGAGATGCTCAGGAAAGGCAGCACCAAACCCAAATGTTGAGCAAAAATCTTCCTGGTGACTTGTTGAGCGAACAATTTTTGCCTTTGTGCTGATTACACGCTTTGTTCCAGTGCAAAACCATCCAAAATGCAGCACATTTGAATTTCCTTCTGAATCTGGTATTCTGAGAGCCCTTTCCCAGCACTGTGAGAATGAAGAGGATTTCTGGACCCACAGTCCCCAGGTTACTCAGCCACAGGCACTGCTACCACCCACAGCACCCAACACGTGCCTCACCCACCAGGGAAGCATTCTGCACCCAGATTCTATTTTCATGGCAGTGATGGAAAGCAGTGATTTTTCTGAGTTGCTCTCTTTAGGGATCATTCTGGCAGTGCTGTGTGATCAGTGCTAACTGCCAGGAGTACTGGCTGTGTCCCCTCACCCAGCTGACAGCAAGCTCTCCTGCAGCCAGGCCACACTAAACCAGCAGCACCAGCTGGGAGTGACTGGGATGGAGGAAACCCTCAGCTCCATTGCAGCAAGCACCACAGACACTACACACAGGGCAGAACAGCATTGTGTGGTGACAAGCACCCAGTGACTTCCAAGTAAGGATATTAAATAACTCTTTGAATGATCTGAAGGCACCTGCTGCTGTGAGATGCTTTACCAAGGGCTCACTCAACAGGAACATTGTCAGAACCCACTAAAAACAAGAAGACACCCATTGGGAGGAGCTATTTCATATTTTTCTACTGCAGCCTGTTTACCTCAAAATTTAAAGTGGCAAATTACTCTGACCCCCCTAACAGCCTCAGCTGCCTTGATCAGCCAGGTGCCTTCCAGCTCCAGCAGATACTGTGAGATTGTCTTCAGGCTGACCATCACTGACATATCCTTGAATCTGTTTCCCTGATGATTACAATAATATTTTAACAAATGGGCAGAAGAATGGAGCAAAACTTATGAGGATAAACTACAAGAATTACAGTTATATCGTCTGCTTCCACTTGTCACTAGAAACAGAAGTAATGTTGATAGAGATCACTGGGCTTAGCGAATATAAATCTAACCGTGATTAAATTCTGCTCCCTGTGAGCTAAGCCAGGAAGTCAGCTGCTGTCAGGACAGAGATTACAGATGCATTTACAGTCCAAAATCACTACAGAACAATTCTGCTCTTTGTTTTCAACAAAACATTTAGTACAACTACGAGGAGCACAACTTGAAAAGGACATAACTGCAGAAGATGTATCCACACTACTCATCTTTCCACTTATCTTCCACTTCCTGTGCTTTTGATGTCTTTGGAGAAAGGGAGGGTGATTCCTCTCCCCCAGGACTGAGCTGGCAGGAGTAACCTGCTCCTGATGATAACCGAGCTAGACAGACTGGGGCCTTCTGAGGAACAGCTCATCTCGTTCTGAAGGTGACTGTCAGGTTTGCCAAGTCAGGTGTGTGCTGGGGTGCTTGTTTCTTTCCATGAACACCGTAAGGACCTCAGTACAGAATGCAGAGGGCTACAGTGTACACAGAGCAAAGCTGTGTAACTGCAACCTTGTAAAATAAAATGATTCACGTCACAGTGCAGAGTAACACAATGGTAACCTCTGATTTCTCAGAGCATTTGCTTACCTTGGATCACAAAGAAACTTGGTTTTTTCACCTTCTTCTCTCCAAATAAGCCATTCTCGGAAAGAGGGATGAACAAACATTCGTGTCATGTCTCTACGTTTGATAAGAAACATAGAAAGGTTCTCCATCCTCTGCTGAAAGTCCTCCCACTCCAAAGTGCCCTCAATGTTACCTGCATTAATGGCCTGAAAAATATGTTCATCTGTTAATGGGTGCAGAGAAGCCACTGCTACGTTCAAGAGAGGCATGACCCGATCAAAGGAAGACTGTGTTGGGAACTTCATATTGCACTGCAGCAGGTACACTTCAGACAGGGACACTGGGACCACCTTGTAGCTGGAGCTTTTTAGAACTAGGTATCCTTTCTCTATGAGATCAAAAGTGAGTTTCAGGTATAGGTAGGACCCTTGGCTCAAGGTCTTGAGGTGAGAACTGAGTTTGCCAAACGTAGTGTTGTCCATTTTGCCGTTGAGCGAGATGTTGTTCTGGATCTCCGAGCTGCTGTGGATCCGGTGAAGGATGTATGCCTGCAGGTCCTGGTCAATGGCTTCATTCTCTTCCAGTCTATCCAAAAATATTCTGTGGAAGGGCAACAGCTTAATTATTTCCTACAAAGAAAGAAAGAAGAAAAGATACTCATGCTGGCAGTGTTTACTATTCATTAAGTAAATTTATTTTCTATTACAATAGCACCTTTGAGACTCCTTTAAGACCTTCCACCAGGGCAAGAACACAAACAGCAGTTTCTGCCCTCAGGGCCTCACGCTCTCATCTATAATCAAGCAGGTTTTGTGTGAAATATGACTGAAATAAAAACAAGGGACACTGTTTTTAACAGTATATCCATAGAAAGGGATGATGAATTCACACAGAGCAGTGCCCTTGTTATTCCTATCCTCCCCAGCCATGGACTGACCTCCCATCCCTTCTGCTGTCCTGTCAGAGGGAATGGACATCCAGATGACAGATCTGAGGCCACAAGAAACTTGCTGAAGTTGAGACCAAGAACCTCCTTGGGAGCATCCTTCTGCATCCCACATCCATGTTAGGACAGACAACACTGAGTATTTTCCAGTGCAAAGCAACTATGTCTGTCTGCTGCAGGATGTTGCACCCCGGGAATTCTCATCTACTGAACTCCCTGATTCAACATAACCCAAAGATCAGCAAAGGCCTCTCCAAAGAAACTCTTGCCTCATGTGCTCTCAGACACTGTGAGGAGAGGAGAAGTGATGACACAGATCTATACAAGGCCAACTCCAGAAAAGCCATAAGCTCTCCAGCAAAATAGAGAGGGAGAGACAGTGCAGGCTCAAGCTGCAGTGAAGACTTTAGGGACACAAAAGTCCTAATTAAATGAGGAATTCAAGCCATCAGGATGCAATTTACTTACAATTACAGAAAGATTTCTTCGAAGTGATATTTAATTTACTCCATTACTGAGCAAAAAACGGACCCCAGCACTGAACAGCAAATAGTCTGTGCTCTCCTGGATCTGGGAAGCAGCTGCCATTCCCAGTGACAAGGATTACGTGGGGGCTGGAACAGGCTCAGCTCCCTGCTCAGTCCTGAGCTGAGAAACGTCTCGGCCTAATCAGACTGGAATCATCATGCTCTGGGCCATGCTGAAAGGGAATTTGTTTGGTCCTGCACATGGAGCTGAGGATGCTCTCCAGCTGCACAGGCTGACAATGCCCTCCCAATGGCTCCACTGGCACCTGAGCTGCCTCACAAAATGATCTGAACGATTTGCTGAAGAACATTTATTAACAACAATAAGCAATGATGGATTAGATCCTTCCAAAGCTGTAGTCTGGGGACATGGATGTAAATCCAAGAATAAAAAAAGCCAAAAGGATAACCTGAAAAAAAGGGTCTTGAGCAAATCCAGAACACCCAGTAAGATCTTCTTTACCAAAGTCCACCACGACAATGACACAGTTTATCCCTGTTTTGGGTCTCGACATACCTGTAGACTTGTCCTGACTGTCACCACCAGCTTCAGCCAGGAAGGGAATTTTCCAATCATTTTGCTGAGGAACGATACTATGGTATCTCCATAATCTGGCTTGTGAAATTCAGCCTCATTTAAACCATCAATTAATATAATGAAATCTTCATCAGGGATCTTCCTCTCTGAGAGACAGAAAAAGTATTTATTGGAAAGGCTAAAGACACACAACCATCATGTACTGCAATGTCACTACAGAGTTTTCAACCATGACCAGATATTGCCAAAGAAGAAAACACCCACAGCAGCAGCACCTTTTTAATGATACATTAATTGCATATTGACCTTTACAGGTCATCTCCACCCTCCAGCTGGGGACAGGGACATCTTCCACTAAACCAGGTTGTTCCCACGTGGCCTTGAAAGGGAGAGGAGGAGAAAACAGAGTGGGGGAAGAATCAGAACTTTGTCCTCCTATATATGATTTCAATTCCTTGACATTAAAAATCAATCAATCAATCAATCTATCTATCTCTCTCTCCCTCTCTCTCTCTCTCTCTTTCTCTCTATCTATCCATATGTATTTGAGAAACATGAATCTAACTTTCCTAGAGACATTCACCATTAACACCTGTGCAATAGTTTTGTCCCAGTAGCACTAAAGCTTCAACAGCACCTTGTAAAAGACCTGCTGATATATTTATAGAGTCTTAAGTATTACATATTTTAGAACCAATTTCCAGATATTGTTCATCTTGTTAGAGAACACTTGGTGCAAATTAGCTTGCCAGCACTCTCAACCAGCAGGTTTTAAAAGTGAGAGTCCTGGTCAGTGGCTCTGTTGTGTTGAGTGCAGAGCCAAAGAGGAAAGGGAAAAAACAAAAGGTTTAATATAAAATTTTTCCACCACTCAGAATTTAGGGCCAGATGGGGGTCAACCTCCTTGAGAAGAAAAATAAGAATCCTCCAAAACTCTCTGAATTAAAGAGCTGAAACATCTCGCAAGGAGCTTTTGTAATAACCAGGAATTATTTTCCTTTAGAGCAGCTGTTCCTAAATGTATCCTTTTTCTTTTTCTTTTTGCCAAGAGTGATGATAGGAAAGAACAACCACGCTCCTTCCACAGTGACACTTCTCCATGGCAGGAAAACCAACTGCTCTCATGCTGTGCTGGCTCTACATATGCTTTGTGCCTGGTGGAACTGGGCAGGTTGGACCCAGATGCTGCTGCTCAGAGCTTGGACACAGTTTTGAAGAGCTGATTTGAACACCAGGGCTTTGAATCTGGCAGAAGCTGCATCTATTTCATGTTGGATCTTACACTGTAGTGTGTAGGGTGGTAACAAAATTATCTGAACTGTTTTTGCAGCCAAGATGCAGCACAGGCACAGTAATAAACATGATTCTGCAGGACAACAGTCTTGAACTCTGCAATGCTCTGCCAGTTTTCATGGCAACGAGCAAAGATCTTAAATTTAGTGGCTGTCACAATGAATTAGTTATAACTTGTGGAGAGGAGAAAGAAAAGAAGACAAAATCAATGTTGTATTAGAAAAAGCTGTAAGTCTGTAATCAGGGTAAGTCTTGTCACCAGCTCCCCTAGAAGCTTTACACAGGGTGTCTGTAGACTTTTATGATACTTGCCCTTTGGTGAAAGCTTCAGATGCTCCAAAGCCCACTAAATAGTGGCAGGGAAAAGGAGAAAAGTCACCCCTACAAAAAATAAATCAGGCCATGTAGCTGTAAGCAGTGCTGTGAATGGAACTGGTTGCTTGTTTCCACCTTGAGAACTGCAAGGACAGGTTTGGGACATGAAAGAAGCAAGAAAAGGAAAACCAAGTGGGATATTGGGAAAAAATTCCTCCCAGTGAGGGTGGGGAAGCCCTGGCACAGGTGCCCAGAGAAGCTGTGGCTCCCCCTGGATCCCTGGAAGTGTCCAAGGCCGGGTTGGATGGGGCTTGGAGCACCCCAGGATAGTGGAAGGTGTCCCTGCCATGGCAGGGGGTGAAACAAGATGAGCTTTAAGATCCCTTCCAACACAAACCATCCCATGATTCTCATCTTCCCCGCTTCTCCAGATCTCACCTCTTCTCTTCAGCCTGAGAAGCGATGCAGATGAACCCATCGCTTCCTCCCAACGCCCAGACCCACCCGAGCATCACTTCCCAAACCCCACGGAGGCTGGGAGCGGGGGTACCTTTGTGCAGGCTGTCCAGGGGCTCCAGCACGCCGCGGCGGAAGGAGGCCAGCGGGTCCTGCACGCAGGAGCGCAGGCTGAGCAGGCTCTGCAGGTGCGGCTCGCGCAGCAGCTGCTCCCGGTACGCCGCCAGCTGCGGCGAGCGGCACAGCAGCGCGGCCACGTTGTGCACGAACTCGGGCACCAGGCACGTGTAGGCGTTGTCAGCCTGGCAGTAGTGGTAAGCTACGACCTAGCAGAGAGAAGAGAATGAAAAAGCCCGTGTCTTCACCAGAGACAGCACAGTTGTAAAAGCAGCGGTTTTCCCTTTGGGGACTTTGATCTGTTCTGGCAGGTGACGCCTTCAAGAGCAATGAGTGTTAACTACCCAAGACAAGAATCCAGACAAATCAGTTGGTAAAAACAGGCACTGATCCTGAAAAATGACTGGACCTCCCACTTGAGGAATAAATGAAATTAAGCTGTAGCTGTTTGCAGAGACAGACAGTGACAGTAGCTGACATCTCTGAAGTGCTGTGCAGAGCTCACATTGTGCTCTAAGCTCTGTTTAAGGACTTGGTGCCAGTAATAACTTGTGATTGTTTTCTTGAACTTATTTTTTACTTGCTTTGTTTTCACATGTCAGACTCTGTGGAAGTGGACAGACAGCACTCCCTGAGTCCATCACAGCACGGCAGCACCTTGGAAGATTCCCCCGAACTGGGGGTGATGCCAGGCTCACTTTACTTTACTCATACACTCTGATCCCATGCTCCATTCAAAAAAATCAATTCAATTAAAAAGAAAAATAATTCCCTTTTTCCCCGCTTTCCCAGCTCAGCAAACTCTGCTAAAACCCTGCCCACTTATTAAAATAAGCAGAAAACCAGTGATATCTTCTCAGGCCATGCTGCCAACTTTCTTGTTTTCTTTTGCAATATAAAAAAGGCCCTCAAAATTCTGTCTCTGCTTGCAAATCCCTTGGGAAGTTGATCTGGCACAGCTCCAGCCCAGCTTCTCCTGCTCCCTTGCTGCCTCCAGCCTCAGGCACTGCCTGCCCATTTGGAATGAGCCTCTGCCAGGGCACAAAGCTTTTCTCCAGCTCCCATTCTGGACTGGGTTTTCTTTTCAAATATCACTGAGTATCCAAAAATATCCCAGCAAGGCAGGTGGGAGCAGTTCTGTACCAAAACCACCAGTGCCCTGGAGCACTGTAGAACAGAATGTTGCAAAATAAATTGCATTTCTGAACTTGGGAAGGACACTATAGCTGAGGACACCATGCAAAGGAAAGGCTCCTCTGGGGCTCGGGGCAGCTGGGATGAAATGTGCATCTGGCTTTGGACAGGATGAAGGCTTTCTGTCTCTCCACCTGCAGTATCTATCCCTCGGACAGCAGGAGGCTCCAGGGTGGCCAGGACGGTGAAGGATGGCACCAAGGAATGAACTCATCAGGCTGGGGTCCTCACCTGTTGCTGGTTCAGCACTGGCTTTCAGTTTTCAGTATGAAATTGCCAATAGGGTATAATGCAATGCTTTCCTTCCCCAGTCAAAATGAGGTGTGACACACACAGCGATGAGAAGGCTGGGCTGCTATTTCAAGCATCAAGCCCTAATACATGTACTTAAGTTTTAATGGATACCTTCAAATTCCTTACAGAGTTTTTCCTACCAGCCAGTAAAAATATAATTAATTCCCTTAGAGAACAGCACTGTGTAAAGTAATTATAAAGGTAATGATTTCTTTTCATCAACCCTATTTATTTGGGGATTACAACTTGTGCATTTCACAGAATGAAGTTCATAAGTTGCCATTCCTTGATATCAGGTTTCATTAACAGAAATTACTCAGATTTCCTCTTTGGTGTGTAGACACAAAAATAAAGTCTCTTTTAAAGAGAGGCCAATTAATTTCTTCCAGGAATCTGAGGAGTCATATCATGGAAAAAGGGTCCCACGTAATCATAATCACCACCAGATTTTGGGACATACGTGCAATTACAACCCAATTAATCTCAGCTGCTTCCATGCATTACAGTTGGACTTGATCTTACAGGTCTTTTCAAACCTTAACAATTCTATGAGTCCATGATTCCTGATCTTCGTGCTCCATTTACTGGTGTATCAACTAAGTCTAATAACCAGCAGGATACACATAATGCTTAATGGGTGGATCTGAGGCTAAAGCAGTAAGCAAGAAAGATTCTGGGAAGTCAACCAAAGCAAAGGCAGAATGACGTTCTCAGAAAATGCAACCCGAGCCAGAATTTCATCTTGATGTTATTTATTGTCTGTGACACTTCCTCTATCTTCAAATCACAGAGAGAATGCCAAAAGCCAGTGCTGAGACTGGGCTGGGACTCGGGCTCTTCACTTACACGGGGCTGGTAGGAAGCAGTTTTCTCACACTGTAAAACTTTCCAAGGTTTCCAATCCTGCTCCACCCTTGGGAATGAGACCATTAATGTGAGAGGTGAGTGCAAGAGCCTCCAGGGAGGCCAGGGGCTGTTGTGGATGGGACTCACCTCAAACAAGTTCACATTGTTCTTTCTACCCTCTGTTTGCTGAATGCCAGTAATGCTCTGGGAAAGGTCCCTTTCCAATTATTTCACCTCAAATACTCCATTAATTGTTCAAGGTTAATTTCTCCAGGAAGAGGGATGGATTACCAGCTCCACTGCTAGGGATTCTCTTGTAAGATATGGGAGACCACATCCAGACTTTGCTCAGCATCTGAAATGACCACTCTGTTCTAATCATGATTTTGAGGTGATTTTGATCTCTCCTCCTTTTTGTTGACTGGATAAGCCAAAAAACAAACAAAACACCCCCCTCATATACCCTGGAAATTACTGTTCACTGGAAAAGTTGTGCTCTCTCTTTTTCTCTCTCTCAATAAAAGCTTCCTTTTCCACAGATCTAATTATTTTCCCTTAAAATAATGCTTAAACAAGTTCCAACCATGCCTTATCATAAACAAATCCTTGAGTTAAACATTTAATTTTATCTAGAAACTATTACAATAAATGGAATCATCAGGGAACATCATGTGGTTCCAAAAGTATGGGCACACCCGGATGTTGTGTTCAGCAAATTATTTGTGTCTGATACAATTTAAGACATAATTTTTCTGACTGTAGTTTCAATTTGAAGTTTGTCATCCCATTGCACTAAATGCTATAAACACTAAATTAGACTTCCAAAACTTTTAAACCTGTATTTCAGCTATCAGGTCTATTAAATGATTTCCTTGTTGTAATGTTTGACTAAATTCAAGTCACTGGATTGAAAAGCACACAAGGCCAATAAGCAACCCTACAGCAAGGAGTGGGTTACAACAAAGGATGGGAAAAGTGACACTCTATCCAGTCAAGTGCTCAAAGTATCTGCTCATGTAATTATTGTAAGGGCTGAGAATGGAGTGACTCCATAATGAGAAACCAAGGTGATGTGGTTTTTATATTAAATATCAAATGCCTGAAGTTAAAAATTTGTGTAGTTTCCTTTATTGCTTGAAAAGGAGCTGCAAAATAGTTGAGACTTGTATGATGAGTATTTTACTTCCAAGGAGCACCCCCTCTCCTAAAATAATGTGTAGAGTCCAGCTGGCTACACACTAAAGCAGCACTCATTTATCATGAGCTTCTTGGTAGCTCATTTTTCTGAATATTAATTATGTGTTACAAGACTTGAGGAACACCAGATGTGGGGACAGAGAGCACAGGGAATGGACCATGGCCAACATGACCCCACTTCCTCCCAAAGTGGGGTCAGGGAGCCCCAAAACAGTCATTTACTTGGAAATAACATAAACTTCATCTTTGTAACCGCCAAAGCAGAATGATGAAGACATTATTTGTGTTCTGTCTAGGTGTTTAACCCAGTAGCTCTTCAGGAGTCTCTTCTCCCAACCCTTCCAACACCAGTCATTCTTACTGTCCCTTTTTTGCCACAGTCAATTCCCAATTCTGCCTTCATCCAGCCTCATGTAACCTTCACCTTCCTGCTGTCCAAGGGAAACAGCTGCTGGTGAAGGATGTTAAAAGCAGAACAGCTCTGCTGAGGATCATGGAAAATGCTGGTGCATGAGCAGGCAGGAGCCTCATGAATGGAGCAAGAGAAGAGAGTGAGAGGGCAAAGGAGAGGGAAAAAATGAGACACAAAAGAGATTGTATATCAGTCATCAAGCACAGAGGGTGAGAAGGGACTGAACTGTGAGGGAGGGAGGGAAAGAAAAGAAAGAGAAGGGGAACAAGCGACAGGGCAGGAGAGGGAGAAGATAACAGTGACAGAGAAAGGCTGGAAGGACAGCATGAACATCAAAGGAGTGGGAGGGGCTGGAGATGGCTCAAGAGAAGTAAGTTATTTTTAATTATTAGCACAGGCCAATTTTAAGCAGTTCTCCAGCACCACTTCTGAGACAGAACCTGCTCCATTTAGGCAGCATTCCTTTGCCATCACACCTCCTTTGCAGTTTGTCTTGGCTTCCTTCTGGAGCGTGTCGTGCAAGGACAGCAACCCCTCCTGGACCAACCTCTGAGACCCCTGAGCTCACAGCAGCACCCCACTCCTTCAGTGCTCTTAAAGGGCTTCAGCATTATTTTAACCTTCAACAAGATTTTTTTTTTGACCTATCCAAAATAGCTTCAAACAAATGCAGCGTTAACACTCTGACCTGCCACTATGCCACATGGCAGGCTGTGATAATGGAAATGGCCATCAGCACTGCACATGACTGTGACCCAGTGTGTGGCACTGGGTGACCCAGTTTATTGGGGATGTTCATTACTTTTACACAGCTGAGTATGTTGGAAAATGCCCCCTGAAACTCATTAGTGACCCAGGGCATCAAGCAATGAATCCCTCCACCTCTGTGTAAGGTAGGAGCACTCTCCTCTTATATGCCTGCAGCAATGTTAGTGATGCTTTGGATATGGCTTGGAGGATGGGGAGAAGAGCTCTGGAGCCACCAGCTGTGCTCAGCATCAGCACAATGCACTAATGCAATGGATGTGCAGCTCCTCCACCAGCTGCTCTGCACGGGGTACAATCCATTAGTGCAGCTGAGCTGGGTTTCAGGTCCATTTGTTTAAGTGCTGCTGCCACAAGCTACCACACAGCATCCAGAAACTCGAAGAATAAAGCTGTTCAATGGGTTAGCTCAAACTGGGTAGCCAATCCCTTAAAAATCCTATGTGAGTAAAGGATAAACCTTCAGGGAAAAGGAAAGGTCAGCATGGCAGGACTGAGTTGAGCTCCCTCTTGCCAGTCAGCAGTTCCTTAGTTCGAAAATTAACGATTTGTTCATCTCTGACATTAAGAGCTAAATGCAAACTTTGCCCCCAAGAATTTACTGAACAATAACCAGGCAGAAAAGTACAGCCCTGAGTAATCCAGAGGAGGAAAAGCAACTGTCTGTTCACCTTTCATTTCTGTCATCATAGATACACAACTTCTGAATATTGGGAAAAGTGACATTTTCAGAGAGAAGGGGAGTGGGTGAGAGGAAAACGAGCTTCCCACCAGCATTCTGGAGCCTGCACCAACCATTACCTAAGACTGTTTGTATATTATTAACCTGCTTTTGTAACCATCTGCATTTCTCCAGCACAGTGACCCCAGCCCAATCTGAGAAGATCCTGCTCTGCTCGGTGCAGGCAGAGGTGGAACATCTGCACAGCTTTATCCAGCTCCTCACATACGGCTCATCTAGCTCCTAAAATAACCCTGACAGTTGTGGTTGTCCATCACTGTCAACACCTTCTTCTGTACTTCAATTCTGACTTCAGTGTAAACAGGAATAGAAAACACACACATCCAAGAAATACTTTTCATCCAGACTGACCAAAGGGTTCTCCTCTTCCTTTGGCTCTTTTTCCTTCAGCCAGTTGGACAAAACCTGTTTAAGGAGGCCATCAGCAGCTCTTTTTTTATTCCATATCTATGACACAGGACTATGCTGCTCCTCTCCCCCCTCCTCCAGCACACTAAAGGACATTCCAGACTTTTTTTCTCCTTCTTTTGATTTTTGTGTTTAACTTTGGAAAGCCTTTAGCTTTTCTATATGAAGGTTTTCCTAAACTGTCCCCTCAAACGCTTGTTGGAGCATGCGGCATCAGACATTCAGATTTAGAAGCTGAATTATTTTAACCAACTGTTTTTGCTATTGTCTACTAGCCATTCAGTGGTTTTGCTCAGCTAAGAGTTCAGCATCTTCAAAGCCTCAAAATCCTCATGCTGCCTCAAAGGCAAGGCACACGTGTGACAAGGGGGCGGCTGCATGCACAACAAAGAGCTCCACGCTGTTATTTTAATGGATTTCCAATTCTGTGCCAGGTCAGTAATGCTTCTTCCCCCACTGTCACTCGAGACATCAAACCCCACAAGGACAGGAGTGTTTGTTTTATTGAGGAGCACATCACATGGCACAGCTCTTTCCAAGCAAATCAATTCATCTGCTGTTGACAGCCACGATTCCTCAGTGGTGATGCTGAGTTGTGCTA
Organism: Toxostoma redivivum; assembly: GCA_013397375.1. Lineage (NCBI taxonomy): Eukaryota > Metazoa > Chordata > Aves > Passeriformes > Mimidae > Toxostoma > Toxostoma redivivum. The sequence continues at coordinate 389,078 of VXBI01001945.1, forward strand.
CCCCAGGAGGTTACTACGAGTGTACTATGCACATGACTCCCAGCTATCAGTTTGACAAACATCCTTAACCATTTTATTTGTCTTTATTTTTCTTCCTGAGGCTTGATAATCCATCAAACTCACTGTTTGCAGTGTGCTGCACAGCCCTTCTGGAAAAGGTTTTGATGCAATAAACCAAACTGCTGTTTATGACAAAGAATAAACAGGAACATGGAGCTCAAAAAAAATTAATTACAAAATTGAACAAAACAAAAAAACTCCTATTTTTTCCGAACAATTTCCCTTCAGGGCAGGAAATGAAGCTTTGAGTGAGGATTTAAGCATGTGCTTTATTTCAATGCATGTCTTCATCCACACCTGGAAGTCACCCACTCTTCCTAAGTAATAAACCACTAACACCTGGTTACAAGTCCCTTCCAGCAGCAGTTATCCGAGGACCACTACCTGCAGGGATCACTCTTCCTTTGAGTAGCCAGGGAATGGGAGTGAGGCAGAGCTGGGTCCCCAAGGATGCCAGAAAGGGTAACAGCAGTGCTGGGAGCAGAGCCAAGGCCCCCAATGCTGACTCAAGCTGTGATGCTGCTCTGCCTCATCCCAGGAACTGCTTGCTGAATGTGATGGAGCTTTCTGTAAGTTCCATGTGCTGTGTCAGCACTCTGGGTGTCAGAAGTGATTCCAAGTGCTCTAAGGTCAACTCATCAGCCTTGGATTGATCCTTCAGCAAGGCCTGACATCTGGATCCTGGGGACTCTTATTTCTGGAATCTGCCTCCATTAACAGTAGTGAAGATTTACTGGGAGATGGATTATCTTGCTCCCAGTGGGTAATCCTGCTGCAGGCACTGTGGGCAGCACATCTCCCAACCTCAGCTGTTGTGTTCTGACAGCAACACACTGGATTTATTCTACCAAAAAAAATGTGGCTAAAGTATGAGCAGGACCTTGAAACCCTGCCTAAAGAGTCTGCAGGTATAGCAACTTATTTTTACTTTAATTTTGGCTGTCAGGATTGTTTTTACCTCTTTTTCCAGTGATCAGAGATGCCAAAAAAGTTCCTGTGAGTGATCTATGTCATGGATGTGACACAGTGTTTGAAAGAGCCATATTCCTTCCCTTTACCAGGAGGAAACTGAAGCTAAAACGGCACCCGTTTATCAATTACATACCCAGCAGGATGACTTAAGCACTCAGGGGAAGTGATAGATGAGGTATTTTAATCAGAGATAGCACACTTTATTGCCCTTTCTGGTAGTCTGCAGAGCTTCAGATTTGCAAGGAATACAATGACTAATGCATCCTGAACAAAACCAGACCTGGGCATTCCATTCCTTTCAAGAGCTCTGTGTGGAAGAGGAGAGTATCAAATCTTTGTATTTATTTACACAGCCCATGCTCCCTGCCTGGCCATCTGGGTGCAGCAGGAAAGCAGACAGGACAAGACAGTATCTGGCACAAAAAGCCAAGCAAAACACGTACTGGCAGTAACTTAGAGCAGACTTTTCTTGCTGTTTTCCTCTCCAAAGTGGGAGCAGGTGACAGGAAAGCATTAACTGCTCCCATCCTCCCAAAAGGTGGAGGAGGAGCAAGAGCAAAGTCCTTGGATTTCAAAGCAACAGAATGGCACCTTTCCACCACCACAGAATTAGGGTTAAATCTCAGTAATACAATAAAATTCAAGCTATAAATCTCGTGTACATAAGTGATAGTGTTCCATATGTTCCATAGAAGCCACACCTGCCAAAACACCAAGGAATTTCTGGATTGCTCCAAAGGCTATGGCATACTTTGCAGAATTTTCCGAAAAATTCCCAGTGCACACACAGCACTAACACTCAGCTTGGGCCTTCCCTGAGTACAGTACCTGCCCTTTTCAAACAAAACACTGCTCAAACACTGGGCAATTTTGTTCTCAGTGCTGAAGGAAAAACACAATTACTTCTGTAATGGTGTCATATCCTGACATTTGTAACGATAAAGCAGGGTGGCCTGTGAAAGACAAACCCTGAGAGAAACAAGGGAGTGCATTTGATGTCGTGGGAGTTTCATTTTAGAGAAGTAACTTTCCTGGGCACTAGAACTCCTCCCAGAAGCGTCTCTCAAGGCTCCCCAGCCGAGCATCTGAACGCAGGGAGCATTCAAGTTTTCCAAGCAGGAAACCTTCCAGGGAGCACCATCCCAGTGCCCCTGTCCCAGCTGCACCCCCAGCAGCCCCCCAGGGCCTCAGTACCTGCGAGGCCAGCCTCCTCATGGCCTCCTCCTGGCGCCGCCGCAGCTCGGGGGTCCCGGGGCAGCTCCCGCTGGCCATGGCCGCGTGCGCGGCGGGCGGCTGCGCCAAGGGCAGCTCCCGGCTGGCGTCCGCATCTGCCAAGAAAGGGGCACAAGCACCGGCGTTATTGTTACTGACCAGGCAGCTGCTCTTTCCTATACATGGCACTTAAAACACTTCCCACAAATGGCTGGGATTTCAGGGATTTCCAGGCCAGAGGCTTCTCAACAAACTTCTTTTAGAAGCAGGAAAGGACCACTAAGAAAAAGCCTTGAGCTTGTCTTATTCATCTTCCCCACTGTAATTTCATTGACTTTAAAATAATGACAGTAATGGAGTGAACTGGGCCCTCTGGCAAGCTCTGCCTTCAGGTTTGGTGGAGTTGAGTGCAGAGCTCTCTTGCTCTGCGTTTCTGCCCACAGACCTTCCCTTGTTATGAACCACTGCTGGTTAATTTGGTTCCAAGTCCTCCTTCAGCACAGACAGCCAATTCTTCTGAATTACAGGCCTATTTTCTAACATAAATAAACGAAGAGCCCCAGCTAATACAGCCATCTGAAGCCCATTAATTTAATCAGGAGGAGAGGAGCAGGAGCAGCACAAGGATCTGGAAAAGGCTTGCAAGCAAGTAATAAATTATCCTGGAATCATCTCTGGCAAATTTAACTGTGTTCTAGGGCATTTTAACTGCTTCTTTTGCCTGGTAAAGCAGAAATTTGCTTTACCAGCAGATTGCTACAGAAGCTCATCCACCTGGCTTTTGTGGATAACATTCCCAAACCATTTTTATTTTCACTCACAAGTACTCATATGGAGGATTTTTGAATGATACCACAAAGTGCAGCACTTGGTGATGTCTAATTCTTGATTATTTTAAGAACAACACCACTCTGAAGTGCAGTCTGTACTGGCAGAGGATTCTCCTGACTGGATTGCTGCAGTGCATCCCTGAGCTTGACTGGAAATAATCATGCAAACAATGACCCATTTAATGGCAAACAACAGAGGAGGATGACTGCTGCCTCCATAATTCAACCCTGAATGTGTTAGAATGAGGCACATTCTTGATTCTGAGCATAACACCACTGTCACCTGTCTTAATTTTCTGAGAGAGGAATTAGAAGTATGATGCTGTATTCAAGCCAGTTTAACTAGGTGATTGCACAACTGCCGTAGCAGTCAGACCATCTGATTAGCATGTTTTAATTTGCATAGATTTAATAACCATATTAGATTTTTTTCTCAGCATATGGAAAAAGAAATGAAAAAGAAACTTATCACAAAATCAGAGAATCATAGAATACCCTGAATTGGAAGGGACCCACAAGGATCTTGCAGAATAATTATTATCTTCTATAGCTAGACTAGTACTTTTGATCTCTTTAGGAAATCAAGTCAAAATAATTATTGATTCTGAAGGTTTCCATCCTAATAACTAACACTGAGGAATCATTCAGCTTTCAACTCCACGGACACACAACTGAACAATGTGCTGGGTGGGACTAAGGATCTTCATCATCTGTGGACAAAGGGTGCAGGGCACCTCATGTGAGAAATCCAGCTTTTAGTCCAGAAGGAGTTAAGCACAGTCATCTCTTTAATATCCACCATCACCCTGAGCAGACTGGGGACACACTCGCAGCTGGTGCACTGCAGAGCTGCAGCTCAGATCCAGAAACAAGCCCTGCCTTTCACTACACATTGCTCATTTAGCTCTGACAAGTGCCACTGCTCAACACGCCAGCCCTGGTGACATTTCAGCTCTTCTGACAGGGCAAGAGCACAGCATTCCAGTAAACAGATTTAACTGCAGCTTCACTGAGATACAGTGACCTACATCCTTAAAGATACCTTCAGGTACCTAACTCACTATTTTTAGTCCTGTCTTACTCACTTACTGAGAGCTGAGTGATTTCAAAATGTTGTCATCTCCACCTGCAAACCTGCCAGAGCGTAGTGATGGGAGCTGGATGGGACCAGAGGAGGTGGAGCAATCTCGGGTCCCAAGCCTACATGGGCTCGTGACCTGCATGGAATATTTACACCACGATTCAGTGAGATAAACAATCTGTATCGGAAGAAGAATGCACTGGCCTGGATTCATAATCATGGAATACTGGCTGCCTGATCCGGCTGGAGAGTCCATGAGCAGGGGGATTGGACTACATGACCTTCAAAGGTCCCTTCAAACCCAAACCATTCTGTGATTCTATGATTCTAAAATTGGAGTCTTCCCAGTCAGGGAAAGTCTGTGATGTTTCCAAGCCAGACAAGTCAGAGACAGACTAGTCTCTCTGACTCTTCAAAAAGCAGCTTTGGAACAGGAGCAGTATAAAAGCTGCCTGTAGCAGTACCTAGCAGGACTCCAAGACAGCTGAAGAGGGATTTTACACAAGGGCATGGAGTGATAGGACAAGAAGAAATGGCCCCAAGCTGAAGGAAGGGAGATTTAGATTAGATATCAGGAAGATATTGTGAGGGTGGAGAGGCCCTGGCACAGGGTGCCCATGGAAGCCGTGGTTGCCTGATCTCTGGAAGTGTCCAAGGCCAGGCTGGATGAGGCTTGGAGAAACCTGGACTAGTGGAACCTGCCATAGTGCCTATGGCAGGGGGTTGGAAGGAGATAATCTTTAAAGTCCTTTCCAACCCAAACCATTCAGGGCTTCTATGACCTATTTCTCAAAGGTCTTTCCTTTGCTTGACAACAAAGACTAAGCTGATTTCTTGGGCCTGAAGAGAAACAGGGTTATTTCAGCCAAGACTACTCTAAAAGCCAACTGAGTTTTGCTGTCCTTACGTTTTGGAGAGGCGTGGGGGCTGTCTGAAGCAATCTGCCTCATCCTGGTGCCGTGGCAGCTGAGCGCCACCAGCCTGGAGATGATGGCGGTCTTGCCGAAGCCGATGTTGCCGACGATCACCACGCCGCGGTTGACGCTGGCGTTGGAGCTCTGCAGCTGCGCGTCGATCTCGTGGAACACCCAGTCCCGGCCCACGAACACCGACTCCGTGGTGATGCTGGGCACCTCGAAGAGCAGCGGCTTCAGCGAGATGTCGGGGGGTCTGTAGGGCGCAAAGCGCACTGCAAAGGAGACGCGGAACAACGTCAGCATCCCCGCCCGAGGGCAGGCAGAGTGTGCAAACGGATTTTATCCATCTCACACAAAGCTTTCTGTTATGAAAGGTGAGAAGAAAACACAATTTAGCCTAAAAAGGCCAAACCATTTTCTAGTGTTTCTAAGAAGCACGTGAAATTCTCTTACAGTATTAAACACATACTGTGAGGAAAATCCCTTGGAAATTATAAAAACCATTAAAGGAAAGCACACCACTGCCATATTACATATACAGATCCACAATATATTGTGGGAACTGTCCTCTCCTCCATCCTAAACCTCACCCAAAAAATCTTGGTTCTTCCCATCCTGCAGCACTGCTGACATTTGCTTTTTGGAGAAGAAAACCCATGGTACATCACAGCCATCAGCTTATGCCTTTGGTTACAGCAACCTGAAAAGCCTCAAATTCCCAGGAATGAAAATAGGGAAAGCAAAAATTGCCTTCCCCATCCTATTAAAAACCTGTCACTGGGTTGAATGTCACACTCTATTGCTCCCCTGCTTAAAATAATTGATTTAACAAAAACATAGCAGAGATAATCTCCCATTTAAGTCCCTCTCACTGGGATTTTGGAACACTGGGAACAGACAGTGGGCTGTAATGTGTCCCCCAGCACAGGGCCAGGAATTTCAGCCCAGTGCCCAGATGAGGGATATTAAAATTAAACACAAGTTTAGGATTTCCAGCTGGAACAAAGAGCTGCTCTTTGTAACAGCCCAGATTGATGCAATTTCATGGCAATAGCTGCAAAATGCACCGTTTCAGGGAAGAATGCCCCCTTGCACATGCAATGACATAAAAATATTTCCAAATAGTGATGGTTTGCTTTTTCACATTTTCTTCTCCCTCTCTTTTTAAAAACAGCACAGCAATTCAGGTAGGATCAGAAACAATTTTAAAAAATTCAAACACTGCTGCGATTCTCATGCAAATGTCACAAAAAGGGGGGGAAAAAACCTAAAATGCAGAAGGAATATGAAGTGCTGCAAGGGTTTTAAAAGTGTGTCTGGAAAACAATTTGATTCTGTTCCTACAATAAAGTTGAATGTTTTGGATGCAATCACTGCAAATTACATAGCCTTGGCAAGCTGCTGCCTCTGAACATATGGAAATTTGGTCTGTCAAACTTTGCTTCCTTCACTTACTGCCTGCTAATGCACTTCTAGAACTGCCTCAGCAGCCAGGAGGATTTCACTACAGACTGCCATTCAAAGCTCACAAACCCACTCTTTGGGGGGCTCATGTGCTTGGTACAAAGCCCAGCCACGATGTACCAGGTCGAGCACACTGGGGGAAAACCCAGCCTGTGCCTTCCAGCTTCCCAGTTCCTCACCCTAAGGTGGTGGGCTCAAAAAAACCCCTAGAGAACAGGAAAGTTTCATGTGTGGCCAAAAGAAACCCCTCTTCTATACAGAGGAGAATAAACCAGTCTCATGGCACAGAAACAACCTGAAAATATCCCCAATAGCTTTCTCATCTTACCATCTTACTCATCTATGCAACAGAAAATGATGGGGCTGAAGCATTAGCCTGGTGTTCTGCTGCAGACTTAGGACTGTCACACTGACAGCTTAAGCACGTGGTGGAAGACTGAGCTCAGATTAAGAGGGATGTAAATTGAAGGGTGGGCTGAAATCCCAAGGACATGGAGCAAATCGAGCTGGAGCTGCCTGGGAATAAGCAAAACACTAAAATGTCAGCCCTGGCTCCTTTTCTCATTGTTAACATCTTGTTTGTGGAATTTGCCACAAAGAGCCACAAAAATTTCCCTTCTCAAAAGGCTTTTTAGAAGTCAAAGAGATGCCTGAATACAGGCACTGTGAGCATCCCTAGAAGTGCTGGCTGAGCTGGTGGCCCTGCCATTGCACTGGGCCCCTTCCCCACTGGCACACTGCAGAATGCAAAGGGGAAGTGCAATCCCTGGCCTTGATTGAAAAAATAAGAAAAAACAGCAGCAGTCCATAAAATTTCACATTTTTAATAACTTATCGAAGTATACCAGCTGAGAACTGGGGGGATTCATCCTGGAGAAGAGCCAAGAGAAGGCTCTGGGATGACCTTACTGCAGCCTTTCAGTGCCAAAAGAGGCTCCAAGAGAGCAGAAGAGGGACTTTGGACAGGGCTGTGAAGGGACAGGACAAGGGGGAATGGCCAGAGGGCAGGATTGGATGAGATGTTAGGAAGGAATTGTTTCCTGTGAGGGTGGGCAGGGCTGGCAGAGTGCCCAGAGCAGCTGTGGCTGTGATCCCTGGCAGTGCCCAGGCCAGGCTGGATTGGGACAGGGGGAGGTGTCCCTGCCATGGCAGGGGAGGCACTGGGTGGGGTTTGGGGTCCTTTCCAACCCAGAGCATCCCGAGGCTATGGTTTCCACGTGGACAGGGCGGCAGTGGCCGTGCCCAGCTCCTGCTGCGCTCCTACCTCGCAGGTCCTGCTGCGCGCGGGCGCTGGCCGCGCTCTGCCGCGGCATCCGCAGCGACGTGCGCAGGGGAGCGTGCCTCTGCTCGTCCAGGTAAGCCAGGTCTTCCAGGTGCGCCGAGCTGGTGGCTGCCACGAGAAAGCAGAGAAGGACATCACACCTGGCTTTTGGATCTCATGATCTGCTTATTGTATTTTTCAGTTTTTAATGAAAATACATGGAGATGCAACTACCTTGAGACAACAGAGCTGGCGTGAACCAAGTACCATTTCCCCTAGGAAGAAGTGAAGTGTTTTGGTGACTTTTCTCATGCTTTCATTGGTATTTTGTCTGGTCTGGTCTCTTGTTGGTGTTCCCAAATAAAAGAAGATATATGGAAAATGGAGACATGGAGTCTCTTGTACCCGATCTCAATTCTGCCAATCATAAACTCAGTGCTGTCTGTGCAAAGCTGACAGAGACGCCCAACATTAAACCTCATCCATTCCCACCCCTGCCATGGCAGGGGCACCTCCCACTGTCCAGGCTGCTCCAACCCCAGTGTCCAGCCTGGCCTTGGGCACTGCCAGGGATCCAGGGGCAGCCACAGCTGCTCTGGGTGACCTGTGCCAGCCCTGCCCACCCTCACAACCCTCACAGTAAAGAACATGTTGTAAGAACTGCTCCCAGTTGTAAACTGCTCAGTGACAGCAGGGACACAATACATTCAGTGACTGCACTTTGTAAGCTGCTATAAAAATGGGTATTTTTATGCTGTTTTGGAAGATTTCTGGGGAGAATTAAAAAAAAATAAAAAACTAAAAAGGAGGAAAAAAAAAAGCCAGCAGGTATAAGTGCTGCTAAGCTTTGCTTCCCAAGAACAGACTGTATACAAATTCAACTGTGTTAGAAAAAAAATAAGAGAAGAGCCTGTTTTAGCAAAGCTGTGAATTCATGATTACCTTAAAATGCAGAATACCATGGAATACCAGTAAAAGAAAGGCAGCTTTCTGCCCCACTCCCAGCTATGCTGTCTCCACACTGATGACCTTGAGGCTCAAAATTAATATACCTATTTTCTGGTGGGTTAATTTTCAGTTGGATTAGTCAACTAATCTGGTGTATCAAGTGGTTACCCAGCATGTGTCACCAGAGCAAGGACATGGAATTGGCAGCTCAGCGTTAACTCTTTGAGCAATGCCACATTTGCACACAGACTTAAATCAATCCTGAAACTGCACTTGGTTTCCCTCTCCCATTATTCAGGCACAAAGATAATGAGGTTAAACTGTTTGGGGAAAAGCCACCCACATAAATCCATTACCTAAACCTCATAATTTTCTGGTGCCATAAGCACATAGGAGCTAATATGTGATAATTTGATGATAAAACGTTAAGCCAAATCTTAAATTCTCATCATAGTTACTTCCACGATTTAACCTGGGATATGAACTGTGTTAGCTGACATAGTACTTCAAAGCAGCAAAATCTCAACCAAAAAACAAACATCCAGAAGGGAAAGTTGTTCTTGAACTTTACTTCCTCTTGAAATAGTATTTGCCTCTAAGTGCACCAAGCAAGTCAACAGCTTCCAAAGACAATTAAATCAACACACATGTATTCAAATTTATGGTGCCCAGCCTGCTCTGTTTGCTTTGGAAGGTGTTTACAGAGTGTCATTTATAAGGAATTCATCTAAAGCCAGCAGGCTATGCAAGCAGGGTTTTCCAGCATTTTTCTATCCCCTCTCTCCAGACTGAGATCTCAGGTTTTCAGTCTGTGCTGCACCTCCATGCTTTGGGCTTGTACTTCACCATCTATAAATCTCATTTCTGCATGGCTTTTAGGTCTGTGACTGGCCAAAGTGGGATTAAAAAGGAAAGCTAATCCAGTTATGCAATGCAGCCTGGTTCACCAAGGGATGCTGGTTTAACAGACGATCCCAGGCTCTTTGGGGTATCTATCAGAATTGTCTCTGGGTTTTCTAGAGTAGTGTCTGCCATGACTCAGAATTCAAAGTGTGGATTTCTCCACATGCCTACACAGACACATAGACAACACATTTTACCCCAGAGAAGTTACCTAGCAAGAAAAAAATATGGGGTAATAAAGGAAGGGGGAGTAATTCCAGGCAAGCAGCTTTACAGAAAAGCTTTAATATTTCTAATCCCATCTCTTTTTTCTGCCCTGCTGTTACCAGCTTCAGGGGAACGCTCAGCAGGCTGGTAAAAGACATCAAAAAGGTATGGCACAGCATAATTTAGAAATGTTTCGAAGAGCAGACATGAATTTAAATGAAAAGAATGTTACTTTTATGCCAAGACAAAAAATGTCAGTCACCAGCAAATGCCAGGTGCTGTGAGGTGTGAGATGTTTGGGGCACAGTCCATCACAAGAGATGGGACCCAGAGCAAATCTTCTGTAGACAGAAAGTACCACCATTCTCTTAACTCCAGAACTCTTCAGGTCTTCAGAGAACATGAGACACTTGATTTTACTTGCAATGAATCCTTTTAAATAGTAGAAATGGCTATCGTGTCTTGACACCTTAAACCCAAGACATTTGCATTGTAATGACAGTTTCTGGTTTTCTCCTTTTAAAACATATTTTCCTGTAATCTTGTTGTACAGTTTTGTAAGAAAGGGATTATGAACTGCTGAAATAACCATTAAACGCCATCAGAAACAGTTTTCTACAGAGAAATTTTCCATTTAGAACTAACAAGTCAAACAAAAAACCATTTTTTGTCATTCTTAAGGATAATGACTCCAGGAAGGAGATTTCATCTTGGATAAGGAAACACAAGAAGGGCTGTGGCATCTGTGTGCTGTGTCTGGCTCTGACCTGAAGGCAGGAACATGAATTTCTTACCTGCTACTGAGTTTGGCCGTGGCATAAGGTAGAGAGGAATTGACTGCACGGACTGGGACAGGACCGTCTCCAGGTTCCTCTCAGGGATTTTGTTGAGGCTGTAGGTGGAGGCTGACATGTTCTCATCCACACGGTACAGGCAGGAGTCCATGCTGGATTTCTGGGATTGCCACTGCTTCAGGTTTCCCCCAGATCCAAGTTCCTTACTGCTTTCCCCTCCATATTTAGTACGTTCCACATTTTCAGAGTAACTTGTCAACGTAGCTGGAAGGAAGAAATTATAAACAAAATGAGTAACAAAGCAAGAATGGCTTGAACACACGCTGCTCAATGCTGAGCTGAGCCGTGCAAGAGCCAAAAATGATCTTCATCATATTTTCCACATCCACATAAATCAGAGATTATGGATTTTAGTTTAATGATACTGTTTCTGCTTATGACTTCTAAAAGAACATTTAAGCTCTAATGTTTTGGCTCATACCATTAAAACCCATCTGTAATTACAAAGAGTATTAAAAATTCTGTGCTGCATTGTATTCTAATACACCATTACAGAAAGAATAGAAATTATTTAGGAGGAAACATTACCACAGCTCCTCATGTCGTTTAATTGGCATCATAGTTTCTACATTTCCATTTCCAGGAAATGTTTGCAGAAGTTTGCAAGATCTTGCAAGGTCTGACAATGAGAACAAGCCTGAACAAGCAACCAGCTCCCATGGATAAGTTTGGTTCAGAAACGGAACCCCTTATCTCATTTGATTGACAGTAAGTTTTTATGAAGTTTAACTGTAATCCACTCAGTTCCCCCTATATTTGGGATAAGGATTGTTGCTATATTGACTTTCCTACTGGGGAGTGACAACACTCAATTGATCCAGAACATCCCCATGTTTTCCTTATTTGTATTCTCTTCTGGATTCCAGTGTAGTCATCCCTGGCTGTAAATCCCTGTGGGCTATTGACTGTCCTCTCATCTTTAGTCCCCAGTATATTCATTCAAGGTCATAATCACAGTCTCTGAGACAAGATACACTCCCATCAGCTTATCTGAGTGTGTCAGAGAATCACAGAATGGTTTGGGTTGGAAGGGTCCTCACAGAACACCCAGTGCCACCCCCAGCCTGGCCCTGGACACTTCCAGGAACAGGGAAGGACAACCCGGGACAGTGGGAGCCACAGCTTCCCTGAGAAACCTGTTCATCCATCCTAACAAACCCCACAACAGCTCCAATCATCACCCCCTATTTCAATGGCTTGGTCACTACTGGGCTTCTTTCTACAGAGTGTGCTCAGCATCTCTGCATTCCATCAAATGTTCCAAAATTTAATTGCTTGCAATGTATTTTGAAATTTAAAACCGACACATGCAACTGCTAAGAACTGGTATTTATTTGTTGGCATTTATACATAGGCTTGCTGTCAGGTAAACATATTTATGATTTAGGATAAGAAAATTAGATAAAAACAGAAAACAGCTGTTCACACACTTCTCTTGCTCCCTCAAATTGTCTGAGAAATATGTTTGAAATGATTCTCTATAAAAAACTCCATTTCAGAGACTGGGTTTGCAGGGCAAGGCATGCCATGTATTCTATTCACAGAAAAAAAACCCCATTGATCCATTAGAATCCATTAATTTTAAATGCCTATCTCAGTATGTGTCTAATTAGTTTTTGTAGAAACAAATCAGCAGCTGACATCAGCCATCTTCCAACACATCAAACTGAGGAAAAACAAAATAACCATGTGTCAAAATAAGTTTTCTCTAAGTGTAACAACAAAAAAGAAAAAAAAAGCTGTTAAGTCCTGCTGCCCCCTTTTCTAATCAACAATTTGTGTTCATTTTAAACATAATTTTCTCTGGTTTACACTAAAGCTGTTTTATGTGCAAACACATCACTGAATCAGGTATTTAGGATAGTTCCCTGTGGATTAATTTACCTGCTGAACAGCCCTGGATGATCTAAGTGCTGTTACACATGTTGAAGTGATGGCTCTATGGATTTAATCTCTTCTAGGAGCTATTTTAAACAAAAATAATTTTAACTTTAGTTAAAAAGCAAAAGCATCAGGTTAGCTGTGAGTCAGCAACATGAGCTGCCATGCTGAGCACATCTCCCATAGTGTGACCCCCAGAGCTGCTAAGACACCACACCTTCACAGTGACAAGAGGAGAAAGCGTATTCCAGAAAGAGAATTCCAGAAAATGTTGCATTACCTGCAACTACTAAGATGCAGAGTGATATCTGGGGGAGAAGAGTTGTGAGCGCCAAGTTGGCAGATAAATACAATGAAGGGGAAAAGATTTGGGCAGCCCTGAAATGGTAAGGAAGCTGGATCAGGTGAGCCCTGTGGGTCCCTTCACACTGCAATAGTCCTGTTGCAGTAGGATAGTAGAATATTCTTCTATTCCTATTGTATTGTATTGTATTGTATTGTATTGTATTGTATTGTATTGTATTGTATTGTATTGTATTCTATTCTATTCTATTCTATTCTATTCTATTCCATCCCCATTCCCTTCTTTCCCATTCCATTCCATTCTGACAGGATGAGAGGAAACAGCCTCAAGTTGCACCAAGGAAGGTGAAGGTTGGATATTCGGGAAAATTTCTTCACTGCAAGGATGGTTAAGTCCTGGAACAGGCTGTCCAGACCAGTGATGGAAACACCATCCCTGGAAACGTTCAAAAAACATTGGATGTGGTACCTGGAGACAGTGCAAGGGGACTGGGATTAGCTGGGCTTTAAAGGTCCCTTCCAGCACAAACCACTTTATAATTCTTTGATTTTTAAAGAGGACACCTCATTAATCAAAAGCTCAAAAAAATGCAACCTTTGAACTGACAGGGTGCTCTAAACTGGGAAGAGATAAACTGATGAACTCAAATCTATCAAAGAGCAGGAATTTTGGCCTTAAGCCATCTGCAGAGGCAGATCTTTCAAGCCCAGTGTCCAAGGGACGCAGTGCACCAGGGCACAGGGGGGACGTGCTGGGGGTGCCACGGCAGGGATGCAGAGAGAACCTGCGGCTCTCCAGCTGCTAAATCCAGACAAAAAAGCCCAACCCTGGTGAAAAAAAAACAGAGCCTTGCCATGCCTGGGCTCTGCTCCATCAGATCACAGCACCCAGTGCGTGCTGGCGGCTGCTGGGAGCAAACAGGGCACTGCAGGGATGGAGAAGGACAGGACAGTTTGTGAGTCACGCACAGAACAGGAGAACCCTGACATGCACCAACAGCTGAGGCTGTTACAGCACCCAAGTAACACCACAGGGACATAAATATAGACATGTGTGCATACAGCTCTGTATATTTATAGATACATGGCTGTGTCTCCAGTCTCCACTGGCACAGTCTCACACTATTGAATGTGAGCACCAACAGAATTCAAGGCATCCAGATCATCTCACTGCTGGAAAACTCACAATGAATGACATCCCACAGAAAGGCCCTGGGTAGTGTGCAGGCAGTGTGGTGCCCCTCCACAACCCTGTCTACAGCTCTTCCCTGGGATTTGCTGAATCTCTGTCCCCATGATCCCAACCCACCCACAGCACCAGCACCACCTGCACCAGCTTCAAGCAGATTTGCAGGCACATGGATTGTGGTGCCAGGAGGAAACACACTCCAGAAGTGCTGGAGTCACTTCACAACCCCCCCTGCTTTGAGCACTCAAGATTGACTCCTGTTTCCTCTGTCAAACTTTTGTTTTCCAACAAGGCTTGTTTCCCTTGGAAACAGAAGTTCTGATTAGAACTTTTTGCAAATAACATGGGTGAAATCTTTTTATTTCTTTGGGGAAATAACAGAGCTGTGCCAAAGCAGAAGCAGCCCCCTCAAGAAAGCACCTCACCACTACAGACAGCACTACACTTCTCAAGACTTCTCAAGTTTTGTGTATTTACAGGCCACAAATATTATTTCTCATTTGGTTGCAAGCTGGCTTATGCCCTGGGAGGTTTTCAACAGAATGTGTCTCTAGTCAAACACACGAGGGAATTTTTACCATCCCGTCCAATTCTCCTCGAGGCAAAGCCCATGCCTGGAAAACATCAACCTTTACATTCACCTTCCAGTTGTAACTGTGGGAGGAGCAGTTTTTGTAGGTCCCACGTGATAATGACCAAGAGCTGTAACATTAATTATATGTAAAGATTTACAGCGCCTCAAGTAACAAACAGGGATTCCGTTGATTTAAAGAAATAACTGCAGTAAAGCAATGAGCTTTCATATGCCACACTGCAACGAGCTACAAACTCAGCCTGAATTAACCTCATTTCCCTTCAGCACCACTTGCCTCATTCCATTAGAGATGTCCCAGCTAACACGTACAAGTTGGCAAGGAGTGAAATAAATTTTTTACCCTAATCTACATAAGCCTCCATAAACTCAGCCACAGAAGGATTCCCCTAAATATAGCCACATCACCCCCGACCACTCCAGCTGCCAAACAGAAAAATCTGGAAGGCAGAAAGTGTTCCCAAGGGAAGGTGGCAGCCTCGGGCTGTGCCCCAAAAACCTTGGCACCTTTAGAACATTGTCCTCTGCTGGACACCACCAGGCAGGGAGTTTACGGCATCTCCACGCAAAAAAACCCAAACCCAAAACCCCTGAGGTCTGTCCTCTCAAGGTGTGAGGCCAAAACCCACACCACTTGCTGGATATTTAACTTCCCTTTCAACAGTGGTCTCAAACAGGAGAAAAAAAAACTTAAGATCACTGGCTTAATTCATATAAACAATCCCACAAATAGAGATTCAAGAGGTAAAGTCATTTCTGTGCCAGGCCTGGGGGTGTTATAAATCATGGTGAGCACGCAAAGGTCTTAAAACAAAATGAAAAATACCTCGACAGTAGCATCACCTGACCCTAAATCTGTTCTGAGCTAGATCTGAATTCCATGCCACACCAGCTGACAAGCAGGATGAGGAATGGGACAAAGAATGGGATGACAAATGGGATGATTGCCTTGCAAGGCTCTTTCCTGGCTGCTGCTCAGGCTAGAAACTCAAGGTCTGGGTAAAACAGAGCGAGACCCTCCCACCCACTGAGCCCAACTCCCTGCAAACCCTCTGAGACACAACAGCTCAGCAAACTGCAGTTTATTACTTGCAGAATTACCTGCTCAACTTTCCTCTGGCTGTCTTCTGAGCTGCCTTTTCACTTTATTCTTTCTTTCTTTCAGTTTTTCATTCTATTTTGTTTTTCATTTACTGGGCTGGACCATAAACCAAAGCCAATTTCAGAGTTTACCATCTGTTCTAAGCCACTCTCCTCAGCTTTAAACTCTCTTTCTTCCCCTTTTTTTCCCAGCAATGTAACCAGCACCTGTAGCTAACCTATTCCCAGTATTTATGAAGCAGGGTTTGAGGTCAAACACAAACCCTGATGCCTCAGTGGTTTAACAGGGAGATGGCAGAAGTGTTGTTTCAGGACTTCATGGTTTCTCACCCCAACAGCCACCGTGAACCACTTCACATGTACAACTCTGCTTTCTGCTTTATCTCTCCTTTTAATGAAATGGAGAAAAAATGGAATTGGGATTCCCAGTGTCCTTTTGTGTGTACACAAAGATGGTGTACTCTGTGTGGATGGGATTGCAGTTGCATGCACTCATTTGGCTAAGAGCTGATGAGAAACCTGAAGATTTATCTCCCTTTTAAGTTCCTTCATCATCCCCTTCACCTACAATACGGAGCTGCATTAGTGAACTAAAGCTCACCAGTCACTGATCAGAGACATTTTTCAGGAAGCTCCTCATTGGGGAATGAGCCCAACTAGATGTTGAGATTCAAAAAGACATCTGTAATTCTCAGAAATGTTATTCATTATTAACATTTCATAATACTGATGAGAATGTCAGAATTCGAATGCTTTAACTGTAAGATCACAAAAGTATTTAACCTGAGTTAAATTTATCTTGATGTGCCTTTAGAGCTGCTTTGTTCCCTTCTCAAAGCAGATAAAGTTGGAAACAAATCCATCTTGTTTCATTGTCAGCAGCATCTATTCTGCTTAGCAGGCGCTTAGGCGAATTTATTAACAAACCTATTTTTAACCCACAAACACATACATCTGTAGAAGGCAGCATCTTGATAAAAGCTCAGGAATAAAAGGAAAAAAAATAGCAAAAATGAGTAATTGGAAGAAGCTACAGGCCAGGAACTCCCAGGAGGGGATAGGGCTCCTTTATATGTTATTTTGCATCAAATAAATCCACAAAATCTAAGTGAAGACATCTGGTCCATGTGGTACCAGCCCTGTGCATTTCGCTGCAGCAGCAGGGCCAGAGGATTTCCACTGCTCACTGCTTTCCCTTTTAAGCTGCTTTTCCCTCATACCTGTGTCCCTGCACAGGATGATCCCCTGATAATTCAGCAGGGAACAGAGTGCAGATCCTCCCAGGGAAAACGTGTGGCCCCATTTCAACCTGGGGGGTATGAACACACTTCTACAGGAAGATGCCACATGGAGAACAGCCACTCCCTTAGGAGATTGCTGCTAATGCCATAAAGTGCTGCTTGAACACCTCTTGGACTAGGTTTGCATACTAGAAAGAAAAGTTTGCTGATTATTTCAAAGGATTGCTAAGACTGGTGGAGGTTTTCCTGTATTCTGCTGCATTCCAGCAGCAAAGCTTCCAAGCTCACACTGGAGGGCTTGTGAGGGGCAAAGTTCCCCCAGAGCAGCAGATGATTCTCTGACCAGTTTTCTTTTCAGTAGCAGATTTTTTTAAAATTAACAGTTGGCTGCTTTTACACAGTGAGAGCCAAAAAAATCCTGGAAGCTATTCAGAGGTTACAGTCAGGTCAGGATTTTCACCAGCCATTCTGTTTTACATGGAAAGGATTTTGTGGCATCCAGGAGAAATGGTTCCTTGCTCCTGCCTCTCCTCCTGACTCACCTTCTCCCCCATTCCCCATTGCTTTCCCTTTACAAATAAAGAATATCTGAAATTGAAGATCTGGACCTTGTAACTTTTTTTTTATCCTTTCAGCCTTTGATCAGCTCTTAGAGCTGGCTGACCACTCAGGCACAGGCAGGACCCAGCTGGGATCAAACACCCACCCACCTGTACTCACTGTGACCCTCCAGCCCAGCCCAGCCTCGGGGCTGATGTGGGAGAAGGTGCAGCTCTGATGGTGGGACGTGGTGAGCAGGGAAGCAAGGGGGTGGGATCCTGCAGTGACTCTTCCCAGGTTTCATTAACCTACTTTGGCACACAGCTCAGAATAGCTCACCCATTTGCATTTTAAGATCATGCAGGCAGAAGTGCTGCAAGGGTTGCTGTGGCTTCCAGGAGCTGAACTAAGCCCAGATTCCCTGATCAGCCGAGCAAAATGTTAACCACTAGTGCAACTAACCTCCCTGAATTATCAACCTGCCTTGTTGTTTTTTTTTTTTTTTTAAACACTACATAAATTTTTGGCAAAATAAAATCTTCTTAAGCTGGGGAAATACTCAACTTAGAACACGTGGCAAACACACCCAAGTGACGACCACCCTGTTTGATGTCATAAAACATTAATGTTTTCCCATTGCGCCTGTACAGTTACTGAACAGAATTAATCTCTGTATGTTATTTTCTCCAGATTCTTTACACTTGCAACCCACAGATCACTCAAATGAAAACCTGCTACAGCACCTCCAGAAATTCACTGAAATTTATGATAATTTAGTTCAGCTCCTGCCCAAGGCTTCCTCTTGCACCATTTAAACAAGTTCCAAAAGTAAATTAATTGATGCAAAGTTATCAACCTCATACATCCCAATTTTCACCAACTACTATGTGGTTTTACCTATGAGGAATGGGAGATGGAGGGGTACAGATCACCTCGGTCACTGCAGTATTAACCTGAATAATGCAAAACCATCCTGTGTTCATAATTACCAAACACGGATAAATAATATTATCTAAATAGAGCACTGCATCCAGCTCTGGGGTCCCAAGGAACATGAAACAGCTGGAGTGAGTCCAGAGGAGGTCACTGAGTTGATGACATGCCTGGAATCCCTCTGCTCTGGAGCAAGGCTGTGAGAACAGGGGTTGTGCAGCCTCTTGGAGAACAGAAGGCTCCAGGGAGAGCTCAGAGCCCCTTCCAGGGTCTAAGGGGGCTCCAGGAGAGCTGCACAGGGATGGAGGGACAGGACAAGGGGGAATGGCTTCCCACTGCCAGAGGGCAGGGTTAGATGGGATGTTGGGATGGGATTCTTCCCTGTGAGAGTGGGGCAGCCCTGGCACAGTGCCCAGAGCAGCTGTGGCTGCCCCTGGATCCCTGGAAGTGCCCAAGGCCAGGCTGGACATTGGGGCTGGAGCAGCTGGGACAGTGGGAGGTGGCCCTGCCATGGCAGGGGTGGAATGGGATGGTCTGTAAGATCCCAACTCAAACCATCCTGGGACCTTCTGACTATGAACCACACCTGGCTGAAGAGCCCAGCACACTGGGGCTCAGGCAGCAGCCAGGAGGAGGAGGAGCAGGGCCCCGCACTCACCGATGATGCCGCTGTCCCTGCTCTCCAGCGTGGACGTGGGGCTGGTGACGGCCCCGTAGGGACAGTCCTTGGCCGTGGCCGTGGCGCTGGCGGGCGGCAGCGTGGAGCAGGGGCTGCTGGCGGGCGGCGAGGCCGTGCTGCTGGTCAGCGTGGAGCAGGGGCTGATGCGCTGCGTCACCGCCGGGCCCTGCAAACGGCAGGACACGTCACTGGCACCGTGCTGCCACGGAAAGGCTTCCTGGGGCTCACACCTGAGGAGCTGCTCTGCCTGGTGAGGTTAAAAGTGCTTTACAGCTCGAAATGAAAACATCTGCCAGGCCACCCCCCACCTGTGGCAGACACTGCCTCGTTTTCTCCTTCATGCTTCAGAGATCCCGGCTTCCATGGTCAGAGGACCCACAGGAAACATAAACAGTGGTATCTATGAAAAGCCTGATTCCATACTTGATTGGGAGTTTTGACTGTTCTGTTAGCATTGAATTGAAAGCTTAAAAGAAGAAAGTACAAATAAGCAAAAACCACGACTGAAAGGTAAATTCCATGCCTCTGATGGAGAGCTCTGGGGCGGGAAGCACACAGTGTGATCTCACCTTTACTTACAGCTACGATCATCGTACCCAGGAAATCCTACAAACACCTCTGGGCCATTTCCATCTGCTCAGAATCCTTGTGGGGCTGCAGTTTTTATTTTGCTCTACAAATGTTTCCTCCATTCCAGGAAAACAACAGAGATCCCTTATCTAGATACCAGATGGTCCTTCCCTGCCCAGGCATGCTTCCCCCACCAGATGAAGTTTAAACAAACCCTCAATAATATGGAAAATTAAGCAGCACAAAGAAGATGCTATTTTAAAAGTGATTTTTGGTAAGATCCTATAGGATACTGTGTGCAAGGAACCTGGATGAGTTTATCCATCTGATCCTGTGCAGGGAGATGGATTTATTAAAAACCCAAAATCATTCTTGAATTCAATTTGATATATGCCAAAGCCCTTGTTTTAACCACAGGCTACTGGATACAGAAGTTCCCCTGAAAAAAGTTCTCCCTGCTGAAGATTCATCCTGGAGCCTGTGCAGGGGACAGAACTGCTGTCCAGGGTTGAAGGGGTTGGCAGGGGCAGGTGGCTTCTCGTGTGCCCAACACACCAACTTCAGCGTCCTTACCCTGGACTTCAGAACATTTTCTTTTTAAATAAATGGGCAATTTCAACACTTTCCTTGCACAACACTGACTGACAGAACAGGCACCCACTCACAGGGAGGAGCCACACCCTTAGGAGGGTCAGTCCATTGCCCCTCGAAGATGGGCAAAAAGTAAGCATTAAAAAATGGGAGTTTCAGCACGTGATCCTCCCTCGAGTTCATCTTTAGGGTTCTGCAGAGGGAGGTGACTTCATGTCTCCCTACTTCAGGGGACAGTGCAGAGCACGGCCAGTTCTCCTGCACCGCTGCTGTTGGCAGAAGCTGGACTCAGCAGGCAGCACTTCACTCCCTGGTCCCAAAGAAGGAACAGCAGAGGTTCATTTCCCATCTGGAATTTGGTTAAATGAGATTTCTTTTATTCTGTGTGAGCATCTCCATGTAATTGTGTGGCTTTGTATCCCCTTCTCTGTAGCATTTGAAGGAGACCACAGAAAGCATCACACCTGCAAACTGCGTAACAGGCTTGACATGTAATTTTTTTTCCCTCCTCCCTATTCCATATTTGAAACTTAAAAAATGCCTGGGAGGGACTTTTTTAAAGTTGAAAAAGGTGTTTTATATTAGGAGGCAGCTACCACGTGAAGCTACCAGGAGAAAAACCTGGTTTGTCCTAGTATTCCCATGGGTTTTGTAAAAATCCTTACTCATAGGGTAACTGCCCTGGTCCTGGAGGCAACACAGAGCATCCCTGGCAGGGGGGACAGGGCAGCCCCTTGGCCACCCCACAGCTCTGCTCTCGTGCCAGAGGGAACTGAATCGATCTCAGCCTTATTCAGAATATCCCAACATGGATCAGCACACCAGGGACACGGTGCCAATGTCACAGCTCCGCCGGAGGGCTTGTGTATGAACACAGACATCCCATCCAGAAAATTAACTGCTAATTTATAATCACCCCATGGTATCCATCAGGGTCAGCCTCCTCTTCCAAGCAATACACAACAGGATAAGGAGAAATTCCCTGATGCTGGGCCAGAGGAGGCTCAGGTTGCGTAACAGAGGAAACTCCTTGGCTGACAAATTGGAATGGGCTGCCCAAGGCAGTGGTGGAGTCACCATCCCGGGAAGCACTCCAGCAAGTCGATGTGGCACTTTGTGATATGGTTTAGTGACATGGTGCGATTCAGTCAAAGGCTGGACTGGGAGATCTTGGAGGTCTTTTCCAACCTTAATGATGCAGTGACTCTGAAATCCCCGCAGTGTACGTGGTGCTGCTGACAGTGCTCATCTCTCTTGAAGTACTGGGATAAGCAAAGCAACGCTCTCCTCTCTCCATTCAATTTAAAGCATCCCTGGTAAACCCAGTTACTGTTATTTTCCATTCTTTCACATTCCAGGCACTTTCCAGTACCTCTCCTTTTCCCCCAGTGCCTTCTAGGAACGGCAGGCAAGCTGACTGCTCTGGTAATTTTGGCTCTCTGAATATTCTGGTTTCACACATTCATTATCCACCTGTCATGTGCTTTCTCTCTTCGTGAACCTTTTCCATCTCCTCATACTGCAAGTTTTTCAGATATCTAAATACACTATTGATTTTTCTAAATCTACTTTTAATTTTACAAAATTGTTTCTAGCTCATTCATTGTAGTGGCCAAATTAAAAACTACTTGTGTGTCATATTCAATGAAAACACTCCATTATCTTTTCCTTTTAAAGTTAACAGGGTTTATTGTTATTATTAATATAACTTAATGCAGGGCTCTTTTTGGCTGGCTGGTTAGCTTGTGCCACACAGATGTTTTGACTGAGCCACCCCTCACAGTGGGACTATCTTCTGATTTATCACAGCTGATGGGGCTCCATCAGCACACCTGAGCCAGGTAATCAGCTTTTCTCAATATTCTCTTTAACTCACCGACAGTCCAATGAACTGCATCAAGTATAAGGTAATGTAATTGGGGAGCTTTGGACAAGGAAGGCCGGTGGTACCGTGGGCTGCATGTGGAGGAGTCATGATGCCTCTCCTCTGCCCAGCCCTACTCAGTTCCATGTCCTTTCTTGGTTGGGGGCACCAGAATTGTACAGAGAATTCCAGGAGGGGAATAACCCAACCCAATCTCAGCTGGCCCTGCTTGAAGCAGAAGGTTGGTTTAGAGGATCTCCAAAAGCACCTGCCAATCTCAAACTACAGCATCAAAAAATTCAATCAGCTTACATATGGGATCTTTCAGAATGTAAAGCTTTATTACTATTATAAATTCTTTATGGTGGAGTTTTTCTATGTCTTTGTTTTAACTGTCATTTTAAACAAATCCCCACTGAAACTTATCTCAGTACAAAATAACATCCACTAACTTTAAAACACAGAAATCATTGCACTTTAAAGCAAATTAAAATTCAGTGCAAGGATGGTACACTCATCTTCCCTCCAGCTGATAAAACTATTGTTTCATGAAATGCCAGAAGTGATAGATGTTCCTTTATTTGCTGTGTTATCAATGCAGCTCCTGAGGAACAAGCTCCTTGCAACTGGAAATTATGAAATAACACAGTATATCACTTGGCATTGATTGACATGTTTTATTTTTGTATTGATATAGAAAAATGTTCCTCTGTGTGAGTTTTAAATATAAATTTCCATTGACAGAACATTCTGTATTATTATTGCTGCTGTTTCATCTGTCACATTTTCACTGAACTTTGAAAAATTACTCTGTTCTGCCAGAGCCTCAATGTCCTTTGTGCTGCTCCAGCAGACAATACAGTTACAAAGAATTTCCCAGAAAGTATGAGAAAAAGGATTTAATCCTCAGCATTTGGGATCTCCCATTAAGGAAATCATGATTAAAAGCACAGAAAACATATTATTTTATTACATTCTGGATTAGAGAATATATCCTTGGATATATTCAAAATGAGGCAACTGGAGGAAAAAATAACATGGAGATGTACAGATTGGGCAGGTTCAGTGCAAATACTTCCATTCCTTATCTTCCTTTCAGCTTAAGCACTGGTGAGATGGCAAATAACTATTGTCTTGCCTGAGAAGCCAAGGCATGGCTGGAATAACAAGCAGCAGCTTTTGAAACAAAGAATGTTTTATTTGCTCAGCTCAGGTAAATTAACGCATTAAAACAAAAAAATTTCTAATTTTCTAATCTGATTTTTAGATTCAAGTGCAAACTACTGCTCAAAGTCTCAATCAGATTTTAATCAATCAATGATTAACAGAAGAATTAATCTTTGCAAATCCCATAAGCATCTCAATGCGTGATTTTCAACGTGACTGGAAATAGGGTAGTGGAAGAAATTCAGTTTGGAATGGAGATCTGGAGAAGCTTTCCCAAAATTTGCTGCAATTCAGGAGAAACTTTATCTGGGATGGGGTTTGTTCAGTGAGACAGGCAGTGGGAGATGGCAGAGTCAGAGGAGAGCCCCAGGTGTGCGATGGCTCAGCTGGGGAGGCTGATGTGATGGAGCAGGTTCGTGCAGCCCACAGGAAGGACACTGACACTGCAGCCAAGGACAGCTGCACCCTTCCACCACCTGCAAGGCCTGGGGAGAAGACACAGCCACGCTGCTCTCAGAGGTGGAAAGGCAAAGGACAAGGAGCCACAGTCACAGGCTCCATTGAGGAACCTTTCTACTAGGTAGAAGAGAAATGTTTTGAAGTTGGTGAGCCCCAAGCCAGGCTGTCAGGAGAGCCCGCTGATCTCCATCAGTGCAGATCTTCCAGCCCTGCCTGGACGAGCCCTGAGAGCCACGGCCCCTCCCTGAAGCCAGCCCTGCTCCTGTGGATGGGCTGACCTCGTGAGGCCACTTCCAACCTTGACTATTCCAGGATTCAAGGTAAGTGCTGACACCAGGAGACACTTACAAAGGAAGGAAAAAATTAACTTGGCAATTGAGGAACCAGCCGCTCTTTATCTTCTCCTGAACATGAATAGCATTCAAAGGCCCTGGAAAACTTTTTCATGCAAAAATTAGCACACAGCCCAAGATACCAATTTAGTTTAGAGGACAAGTCTCTGCTATTTCTCTTTAGATTTTTTCTTTTATTTATTCTCCAAAGACATCTCTGGCTTTAGAGAAAAGATGGGATTTTAATTTTTGTCAAAAGGTAACAACAAAAGGAGCCATTTATAGTAGAAAGCGCTGCTTGGCTTTGAAGTGTTCAGTTGAAATAGGCATCTGTTCAAAGGACATTTCCCAGCCCAATGTATAGTACAGTCCATTTTAAATCCACAACTTGCTTTAAAAAATTGAATGGGAAGTGTTAAAAGTGTAACATATGTGTTAAAGGCAAAAACTTTACAAAATCACATTTCTCAGCTCTCAATCAAGCTAGCTCATGCAGGAAATAAAAAATATCTTGTGTCAGTCAGTCAACCCAATCTGGCCTTGGACACTTCCAGGGATCCAGGGGCAGCCACAGCTGCTCTGGGCACCCCATGCCACACAGAGGAACTGCTTCCCAACATCCCACCCACCCCAGCTCTCTGGCAGTGGGAAGCCATTCCTGTCACTCCATCCCTTGTCCAACTCTCCTGGAGCCCCTTAAGGCACTCTGAGCTCTACCTGCAGCTTCTCCTCTCCAGTCTGAGCATTCCCAGCTCTCCCAGCCTGGCTCCAGAGCAGAGGGACTCCAGCACTTGGAGCAGCTCTGGGGCCTCCTCTGGACTTGCTCCACAGGTCCACACCTGTTCTGTGCTGAGGACAGGCCACTTTTCATTGACTCTTTTTTTAAGGAATTCAGATTCTCTGAATCACATTTAGGTTAAATATCTGAGTGACTCATGTAGAGTCACCCAATGACAAAAGAACAGAGAATTGAAGTGGCTGCTGAGTTTTGTGCTCTTCTGCTACATGCTGGACTACCCATCTGTCCATTTAAATACAAAAAAGGGTGGGGGGGAAAGGCCTCCTATTTTCGCTCTCAGCAAAACTGCAAATTGTCCATACCTGAGGAAAAGGAGGGAGAAACTCAGGCTCAGACAGTTCCTACAAAATCTGTATCATAGCCCAAAGCTTTCCAGCCAGCCTGGGATGGCTCCATCATAATAAAGATTTTATGATTTGCCTTCTTTATCTTGAGATCATCTTGTTGAGCAAATATAAGCAAGAACTGTGACTATCTGTAAAATCAGGCTATTACTATTTCCCTCTTCCTTCTGCAGAGGCTGTGAGTCTTTATGTAACAGTACTGAAGTGCTTCTGAAATATCACAGAGAAGATGCCAGGCAAGAACAGATTATTTTGGTCACTATAATCTGATTAGAAACACTGCCCACTCCTACATTTGCAGAAACAGAAAAACAACAGAAGCTGTCTCACACGGCTGATCCCTGAACCACTGCCTGCTGTTCTGTAAGGATGAGTCACCGTGTGATGGAGACACAACCTTTCCATCCTCAGGAGACACCTGCTGCCATGGAATTAGACCATAACCCCCCTCTCCCAAACTCCACGGCGGTCCCAAGCCCTGCCACCCGGGGCCAGGGTCATACCTGGCTCTCGTCCTGCACCTCCATGCTGTACTGGGGCCCGGGCTGGACCTCCGTCACTTTCTCTCCGAGCAGGAAGCCCAGGCGAGTCATGAGTGTGTTTGCTGCCTCATCTACGGACGGAGGGGGGCCCAGCTCTTGCTCAGTGTCACCTAAACAGAAGAAAACCAGATTCAGACAGGAATTGTTTACTTTGGCTGCTGCTCAGTGGCGTTACCAACACAACACCACTACCTCCTGTGTATCCTCAGTATCCGGGTTTTCAGGTTATTTATGTTAAAGTCTGTTTTACCATTCCATGCTGGTCATTAATTTTAGGTCATGTACCATAGATATAAGTTTTCTCCAATGTTAACTGTTGCTTCTCTTCTCACTACTTATTATTTTTTCAGCACCTCCCATGGAAACACACCTTGGTATCTTGTCCCTGTAGCAGAAGCACCAGAGCTACCAGGGAACAAGATTTTCTGGACCAGCATTGGAGAAGAGTGTTTCCTCTCCTCCCTCTGTTTCTTGGAGGTGCAGAAGCTGCCTCCAAATTACTCACAGAGAAGACAAGGCTACAAGAGCCATTTGGAGGGTGCTCCATGAGCTGCAGAGCAACCAACCTGTGCTTCTGAGTAGTTAACAGGAAAGACCAAGACAGAAGATACAGGTGCAACTTCCCCTGTCACCTGCTGTCCCCAGCCAGCTCACGGTCATATGGAAATCAAAGCTCCCCAGACACAACTCACCCTCTGCACTCACCCTATGGGCCATGCCACAAAGCAGCCTGCCTGCCAATTCCCCATCTATGAAACAGGCCAAAAACAACATTCCTAATAATTTTTTAATTTTTTTTCCCCACTGCCTGTAGGGAAAGCAGCACAGACAAGCTTCCAGCTTGCAATGCACACCAGGAAAAGGCCAGGCATATAAACCAGCATTTCTGTATCCCTTTAATTTTGTATCAAAAGCCTGTGGAGGTTTTTGACTTGTACTATCACACATGTAATTTGGGTTCCAAAAGTTAAGTTTGTTTCTGCTCACACCAGCAGCAGGGTTAAAGCCTGAAGGTCAAGTTCTTACCACATTACACTGAAGTAATACTGTGCTTAGTGCAGACTGATTAGGATTTGCAATTAGTCTACAGTTAATTATTCATCTGATAATGTACAATCTGGAAAAAAGCCCATCTCCATTTCCCAGGTCTGCCCTGGTTTGGGCTCCTCCAGCACTCAGCCTGCAGCAACAGTAAAAGGATGCTACTTTAAATAAAATATTGCTTTTGGTAACTGTAACTGAAAACCACAAATCACAGAATCTGGGATATGCACAAAACCTCAGGAAATTTAAGCCAGTTGCTTCCATAAATTCCCATTTAACCTCACAGAGCACAGCTCACAGAAGCTTACAGCAATTTTTGGATGTCTCATCTGCACTACTGCAAATGAAAATCCCAGGAGCATCTCCCAAGCAACCACAACTGCATTCCTTCACCACCAGCTCTGGGAGTGGAGCACCCGGAGCTGTGCTTCCACAGTGGCTCCACTGCTATGAAAATGGATGCTACAGCAGGCCCACGTAAGCTAAGTTATTGAATCTCCATTGTACTGCTTGAACCAACACTGACGTGAAACCAATACATTTAAGAGAGACAAATTTAGATGGATGGCCCAATTTGTGGAACTGCTGACCACCCACAATCAATCTGTGGGCATTTACTGGCTCTAGGAGCCCAAGCCAGAACAGAGACATTTATGTAAAATGAAAACTAGACAGACTTTTATTTCCAAGGTTATTTCTTTATTTGAACAGGCAGACTACCTTTATAAAGGTAGACTTCTTTGGTAAAATTCATTCCCTGGATATGGCTCCACAGCTTATTGTGCATTCCCCATTCTGTCTTCACAACCATGATATTAAAAATATTCAAATGATGCTGACTTACACATCTTGGCAGAAAGGAACAGCTGGATCTACCTCTGCACTGCCCACCTGGGAGGATTTAGGAGTGCCCAGCTGCAGGGCACTGGGCACAGCCAGTTTCCTTTGGCTTAGTGCTGGGAACAACTCCTAACCAAAATTCACTCATGGGAGATTGAGTTTAACCTTGTCCTTAACCCCTTCCTTCTTTTAAACTACCCCTAAAACATCTCCAAGGGGCACGAACCTGGCTTTCACCTGTAAAATACAGAGAACTACAAGCTTACCCCAAGTCATTGTGCAGGTACATTGAAGATAGAGAGGATATAATTATGTGCTTTGATGACAGCCCTAATGGCAGGGCGCTGGAACCACAACATCTTCAAGGTCCCTTCAACCCAAACCAGTCCATGACTGTAATTCACACAGTCAGGGAAAGGTTTGGCATGGGAGGGAGCTCAAAGCCCATCCCCTGCCATGGCCAGGGACCCTCCCACTGTCCCAGGCTGATCCAAGCCCTGTCCAGCCTGGCCTGGGACAGTTCCAGGGATGGGGCAGCCACAGCTGCTCTGGGCACTGTGCAGGGCCTCACCACCCTCACGGGAAACAAGTTCTTCCTCGTATCTGACCTAACTCACATCTCCCTCAGCTTAAGGTTCTTCTGCCTTATCACTCCATGCTCACTCCCTGTGAGATGCTGGTCATGGTACAAGGTATCACCAGCTGAACCACAGCAGTGGAGCTCTGAGACCTCCATATTTCATAGAGAACTATCAATTATTTTATTATCACCTGGCTTTCAAAGTACAGATAATTCTGAACTTAAGCAAAGCTCCATTGTGCCGGATTATGCTCTCCTTAAGTCTTAAAAAATAAGTGGAATCATTTAGCTGAATGTCAAAGAACAGACGTAACAGCTCTAAGGTGCCTGTGAATGGGTATTATGGAAAAAAGCTGTAAATTGCCTTTCAGGGCTGACAGTAAGACCTAATACTCTCTTCCCAAGTTCAGTGAAAGGGCGTGACTGGTTTTTTCTCCCTACCCACGTGTGTTATCCAGTTGGTGCTGCACACATTTTACACTCACTTCAGCAAACTCCTGTCCCCGCAGGAAATTTCAGCACAGAATTGGTAACAGAACTCGCCTGAGATATTTCTGCTTTGACACCACTGCTGTAACCAGCTACAACAGCTCTAACACATCCCCCAGTCAACTCCAGTAACAGTGGTACATCAATAACCAGTAAGATACTGCCCAAAGTCACGGATTAAAGAGATCCCAACATGCTGATGGTCTGAAGCTGATGCACTTACTACACGAGTCCATGTGCTTCTGCATCAGCACTCAGTAATACTAAAAGCAACAACCAAATGCTTAGTGCCAGGAACTTAAAAGAATAAAAACCCCTCCCTGACTCATTGCATGTGCACTAGTATTTTGAAGAGTTCTACGGGCTGTGTAACTTGATGTCCCTTTATGTTTAGCAGAAAGCTTATATTTTTATATAAACACAACACAAAACAACATGAGGAAAAGAGTTCTTGGGAGCTGGTGTGCTGCTGCACTGGAAGGTGACTGTAGCCACTCAGCAAGCCAGGCTTCTGTCAGCTTCCTCTTGGCCACCAAACCAAGAAACTTGGATTTTCACGCCAGCTGACAGCTTTACTTGTTCCTGTCATTTGTCTCATGGAATCACTCAGTAACTATCTCCCACATTTCAAAGCCAGGTAAATGCTGTATCCCAGCACACTGTCACATCTCCAAGTCAGCTACATTTGCCTGTCCAGGTCTTCCAAGTGCTTCAGAGTAGACATGCCTTGAATACACCCCCAAGTTCCTGGTAAAGCCACTATGTACCAACTTAACCATGGCAGGGAAGGCTGAATTCAGCTCTTAATGAAAACAGGAGAAACAATTCTTCTACAAGGAAAATTTTAAAAAGGCAATTCTTTCGTTGGCATGAGAGAGCTTGGAATACTGAAGTTCTTTGGTTTGTTGCCCAGTAAAGCAGAGCCCGTCCTGTCCCTCTCTGGTGGACCCCAGATCAATGTCAAGCCCCTCTGCAGTGAAATGGCACTGGGAAGAACACCAGAGCCATCACAGTGTGATCCAGTCTGGCACCCCCCAGTAACTGGCCTGGCTCCAAACACAGACTGGTCTGGGTTGGAAGGGATCTTCAAGGCCATCCGAGCAATTTAATCACATTTATGTTGGATTTTCAACTATTCCATTATCATGAAGATGGGACTTCTCCTAAGGGAATGCTGGCCACAGGTACAGGAGACCACTGGCTGGGCTGGGTGGTGATTCCCTCCCTTCCCTGGCTCCTGCCCTCCTGGTTTTCCTGCTGTTGGTCCCACTCCTGATCATTCCTGCATGTGGCAGCATTACATCCACAGGCCAACATCCCAGTTATTGCTCCCAGCATTTTAATGCTCTGCTAGATAGAAATGCCACACCTGAACACAGGGAGTATTTTATTCTAAAAGGACAGCCTGTTTCACATCTCTCTGAGAGCTTTCAGTTATTTCTGACATGCAATCCTGCAGTTACCTGTCTTTTCTGAAGATTAAGGATTAAAAGAAAGAAGCACAGCTATTACTGGCTACCTGAAATTTGACTGTGAATTTCATGTAATCTTTTGAATATTATCTTTCACTTTTTAGAAGATACATTTAATTTCTGTACAGCTAACTACAAAAGAAAATGAATGTTTTATTTTTAATTTCTTTTGTTTTTGCAGTGCAAAGTAAGGCTGGTTGCTTACATTTTTCTTTCAAAAAATTAAAAAAAAAGAAAAAAATGCCTGTGTTCCTTGGACAAATTACCTCTGCATCCAAGCAGGCTGCAGCTCTGGAAACTAATGTGTCTTGGAGCCGTTAATGGATTTTTATTTATGTTATTTGAAATAAGCAATTCACTGCAATGTGTTTGCACTCTGCAGGCTGTATCTGGGATGGAAGTCCTTGGACACGTGGCAAAGAGCTCGTAAATCTTTTGCTTCAGTTCCTGAATTGCTGACTTCAGGTTTGGAGCACTTGCCTTCCAATTAACCACAACCAATTCGAAGTGGGGAAAAGTTTTTATATTAAATTATTAGGAAGCAATTTTTACTAAGGTTTAGAAAAGGTGTTTTTCATGTGGGAACAGTAAATGTAACAGTGTGTGCCAATGTCACTGGAAGTGGTTTTATCTTTCCTAAAGCTGATTATAGACAAGGTGAGTCTGGCTCTGTTGGGGCTGCTCCATCCCTGGAAGTGTCCAAGGCCAGGCTGGGCAGGGCTTGGAGCAACCTGGGAGAGTGGAAATTGGCACTGGATGAGCTTAAGAGTCCATTCCAACCTAAACCATCCCAAGATCTGTGAAAGTAAAAGAAACTATAATATGTGATTTCTCCACCTCTAGGCCTTGAGGAACACACCACAATTCTTTGCAGATTGTTTATTTTGCTTGTGGATTGAATTACACTGGAAGAGTGAATTGATTCCACAAGAGGACTGGGTGGGCAGGGAGACTGCAGAGGATGAGCTCAGGGCCCTGAGGAGGGCAGGTGTGCAGCCTGGCGAGGCACACCTGGCAGAGTGGGGAGACCAAAGATCCATCAGGCAGCTCCAGGCTGGGAGCAGAGGCCAGAGAGGCTCCAGGGTGGGGAAGGACACGGAGCAGCTCCTCCCCAGGAGCTCCTCACCCATTTGATACTGCAAGAGCAAACTCCAAATGTTACACTTAAGTCATCAGTAACAATCATTAAATCCAACATTCAATTATTTAGACATTTCAGAAAGAGTGGAAATACCTAAGGCTCATACAGATACCTTTTCCTCTTTATTTTAAACAATTTTAGCAGATCCCAACAGTGAACACCCTCATACTTTCCATCTACTTCTGCCTCTTTTTAAGTTAATAATTTTTAGTTTGACTGAACTGCAAATATGCAAATTAGAAAGAATACAACCTGAGATTGTCAAGCAATTTAATACCTCTGATCCCCCCATAAAAAATTCAACCCACTTTAAATACGTCAGCAGATCTCTGCAATTCACCTGATTTAGGCCATTTAGGAGCAATTCCACAGAGCCTGTCAGCTCTCTCAGATGTCTCATCTACAAATACCCTTTGGATTTCTGAAGGAGTCAACTCTAACACCTCTGTAGGCATCACATGCAGCAGGATGGAGTTCATAAGTGCTCATAAAAGTTCAGAGTACTCCTTGAACACCAAATATATCATTTTATGGCAGAGTTATTAGGTTTGCTCTTTTCAAGAAACCATTCAAAGCATACAATGTTTTTGCACATTGTAATTTTCAAATAGTGTTTCTGTTACCTCCTTTCAATTCCTATTTGAAAGCTGCCACGTATTTCAGCTGCAATTGCTTACAAGCAAATGAAATTTCTTTATGATTTATTTGGTAATTCTGTGAGTGGTTTGATAGCCACCATCATCTAATTCCAGATGAATGATGGAGGGTAGTGCCCCTGGGAGACATTAACAATGCATCTATAGTCCACAGAATATTTTTGGTTTAATGGCTGTACTTTTACTTTCAAAACATCTGAAATCTATTTCAGTGAGTGTCTAACAAGAACTGGGTAACAGTTCCCTTAGTGGCATCTGTCCCTGAATTTGCCTGAGTATGAGACTGATTTACCTTTAGGAAACCAAAGATTCTTGAATTAGCAATGAAAAAAAAGAGAATAGTTATGTGTGAAGAGTGAGCACCTATGGAAGGCCAGAAATAAATGATACCATACGGGACCCTGATCTTCAATTACATAACTGCAGAGTTTTATCTAACAACTTCCCTCCCTCCATGTGACCTGAATCTGTCCCATTATTATGTACATCTGCTTTAAATTATTCTGGATACACTTGAGCTGTATTTGGAAAACGTCCTTGACCACTTCTGCATATCCCCCTAATCTCAGAATTAATGGAAGATTTTTTCATTAGTCTTGTTTACATCAAGAAGAGATTTAAAAAAATTTAACCACTAAGGATGAAGGCTGCCCTATACGCATCTCTGTGAATGTCAATTTTTGAACTGCTGCACCTCCAGTCCTTGGGTCAGTTTTGAGAAAGGCATTGAGGGGCTGGAGAGTGTCCAGGGCAGGGAATGGAGCTGGGAAGGGGCTGGAGCAGCAGGAGCAGAGCTCAGGGAGCTGGGAAGGGGCTCAGCCTGGAGAAAAGGAGGCTCAGGGGGAACTTGTGGCTCTGCACAGGAGGGGACAGCCAGGGGGGATTTGGGATCTGGGAACAGGGACAGGAGAGGGAATGGCCTCAGGCTGGGACAGGAAAGGTTTAGATTGGACTAGAATTAGAAAGATTTAGATGTAGATTTAGATTAGAGAAAATTTCTTCATGGAAAGGGTTGTCCAGCAACTGCCCAGGGCAGTGGTGCAGTCGCCATCCCCATGTGGATGTGGCACCTGGGGACAGGGTTAGTGGTGAACGTGGTGGTGGTGCTGGGGGAACGGCTGGACAGGATAAATTCATTAAAAGCAAATCTGACTAAATTATGGTCTTTGCATTTACAACACTGACAACCATCTTGAAAATCTACTACCTTTACATACCTGAACAAGATTTCAAAAGTTCTGCTTGGATGTAATAACTGCTCCAGAGACAAAATAATTTACTATTGCCAGCTTTTAGAATAACAAGTGAGGCTGGACAGGGCTTAGAGCAGCCTGGTCTAGTGGAAGGTTCCCTGCCCCTGGCAGCGGGTGGAATGGTCCCTTCCAGCCCAATCCAGTCTGTTATTCTCTGATTCTTTTGGGGCTCTTTTCTAACAGAACCAATGTCTAGGGCTGTTGCTAATTGTGTATCTTCAATGATTGGAGAGGGAAGACTCTACTGTCCATGTGGATGAGTTCCATTTAAAACTTGTTCTTTGTCTAAAGCATTAACTACTCCACTCAAATAAAATCACCCACAATGTCCTCACAGTGCCCTGAAGTTATACAGAGCAGGAGCTGTAAGTTCATCCATAAAATGTGGGTGGAGAAACACCACTGAAGTTACTGAAGGGGGAGATACAGGGGACAGAGGCACAGGTAACTGCACACATCACACAGCTCCTCTTGCCAGGCAAGAAGAGATGGAATAGAGCAGGGCTGCTACCCCAGGCAGGCTCTGCCAGCAGCCAGGAATGGAGAGCAGCAGCAGGGACCTGCTCTAAGTGCTGACCACATGTGTGGCACCAAGCTTCCCCACAGGGATGGGGCTCCTTTGGGAGCATTCGGAAGAGCCAGTGGGGACGTGACTGAGAAAACAAGAACAGCAAGCAAAGGAGTCGGGAGGAAGGCTGCAGCAGTCTCAGTCCAAACCAGGATTCTGGAGCCTGCAGTAAGTTCCAGGGCACTGGAGGAATTTGAAGTCAGGCTGGTACAACCAGTACTTCCAAGCAAGGCTGCACTTTCAAACTGGCAGCTGGCCAAAATGGTCATGTTTGGACTCAAGGTAATTATTTTCAAGCGATTTGGAGTCAAATAATTAGTGACATAAAATGTCAAAAATTCTGCTTAATGAAGCGGAAAATCTACTGTGGTACAGGAGGTTATGCACAAATTGATCTCCTTCCTTCAGGGTCCAAGAACAGAGCAGACGGGACAGAGGGAATGCTGACCACTGAAGCCACTTCCAACAGGGGAACAACACTCACACTGGAGAAGAATAAAGAAGTTCTTGTTCTACAGTCCTGGAGAGGGTGAGGAAGTCATAGCAACTGGCAAAAGAGCACAAGTCTTGGTGTGGCTTTCAGAGCAATGCATATTTTCCCTTATGGGCAGCTCTCCATAGCATCACTGAAATTCAAGGACTGAAATTCAAGGCACCGGGACATGGGAACCCGGCTTATAGAAGAATGGAGCAGTTTCCTACAAATGCAACCACCCCTTCTTCTATTGTTACAGCTAACAATAATGGTAAAATGAATACCGAGGGGGCTGCCTCCATAAAGAGGTGAAACAAAATAACAGCATCCCAAAACACTGTAGGAAAAAAAGAAGTAGAATTACTGACCACTTCCTCTAGACTCTAAAGTATTTGGGAATAAATATCTGAACCAGAAGGAAGAAGGGAGGACTGATTAGTCACTCTGGTCACTAATCAGCACAAGCATAACCAAGACCTCCAGCAACCATCATCTCCTTCCTTTCTGCTTCATTTAGCAGCCCTGTATTTCCACTTAGGGCAGGCATAAACACAAGGTGAAGACCAACTTCAATTTAAACGCCATCTAAAGAACTCAACAGGGAACTAAGAAGGAAAATGAAGTTTGTGTGAAGACATCAAGGGCATTACAAGCAGGGGCCCAACACAGCTGGCATGGTGCCATCCCCGAGTGCTAACACAGCCTGACAGGACTGAGTAGGAACAGAACCATCACACGGTGAACAATCATGGATTTGTTTGGTTTATTGAGGAAGTGCAACATGGATCCAGAGAAGCATCACCCATTGGTTGCACTGTTAAAATGCCTCAGCACTCTGAAAAAGTTGGCTTGCATTCTTTCCCCTCTCCTCCAGCTACATTTTTATGACAAAGATTTCCAGTCCTTTAGAGCAGAGCATGGACACTTGCTGGACAGTGCCTGACAGTACACACACTTCCTAACAGGTCGCCAGAGAAGCTGTGGCTGCCTCCATCCCTGCAAGTGCTCACAGTGAACACGAATGGAGCTTGGACACCAGTTCTAGGTGTCCCTACCCATGTCAGGGGGTGGGATTGGATGATCTTTAAGGCGCCTTCCAAACCAAACCCTGCTGGGATTCAAGAGCATCAGTGTGGGCTGCTCGTTGTGAAAAAATAATACACTGGAAGAGGAAACTCCTCTGGGAGAGTCACTCAATCAACAAAAAATCTGCTCAGATGTGGAAGAAGAGGTTTTACACTGATCCTTGCAGGCCCATCACTGTCAGTTTCAAAACCATCAGGGTTGGTTTGCTTATGTACATATTTATTCACTGGCAGAAAGCTATAAATATTCAAAAAGCCAAAGTATTAGCACAAAAACGTTACTGTCTCCCAACAGGCCAGTTGCAAGCACTGCTGCTTGCTGACGCAGAACAGCTCCTTGGATTCCCTGGGATCTATCCAGATGCACAGCCAGAGGTGCTAGGCTGCTGCTGCTGAAGTATCTGAAGTGAAACACACCTCAGGAGCCATCTAGGTTACATCTGTGAAAGCAGTCACAACACTTTAAAGTTGGGCAGTTATCACAAAAACACAATTTGGATAATTCACAGCCTTTCTCCCTCTTTTTTCCTTTTTTTTTCTCTTCCAGGTAGATGAACCCAAACCCTAGATTGTAAGGGTTAGGTATTAAGAGATTGCACTAGGAAGCTTCAAGAAAAGCATGTTGTCTCCAATTATTTAACAGTTAAAACATATGGGAATAATCGATGGGATTTATATTATTTTCACTTCTTATCTTGAACAACTCTGCTTTGGTAAGAAGATTCAAATAAACCCTAAACTCTGGACCCAGCCATTATTCTCCAAGTTGCAACTCTGAGTTCAAGCAAACTCAATGACACCTAATGGCAACTGGTCTGTGGCCAATCCTAAATGGATTCACACCTGGAACTCTAGCAATGCCTTCAATATTCCTCCCTCTGATCCAGAACTTCAGACCAGCCTGGGGCTTGTTTTGTAATACAGGAGTTTATTCTGAAACTGCTTCCATCTCTTGATGTGGCAGAAAGAACCAAGAGCATCCTCCCAGGAACAGCGCGAGGAAAGTCAATCGCTTCCATAGCAACCGATGTGCCAAATTACGGCTCTTCTGCAATTAGGGCTGATCACAATGATTTCCCATTCCCTTCAGGTCAGTGGACTTGACAGTGCTGGGACAGCCACAAGATTCAACAGTAAAACCATTTGTCAGATCATGGTTGGTTTGATTATTCCCTTTCCTTCCCCCCAGTTCATCATTGTTTAATATGACAGAGGTTGGACCAGAATCCTGCTGGCAAAATTTGTTTGGGGTTTTGTAGGATTTTTTGGCTCAGTGCCTGTATTTTCACAATGAAAAATCAGAGAGCAGTGCTGGTTCCTGCATTCCCTCTAAAGGGCTTTTTCTAAGACCCGAGAAGTATTCTGTTGTTTTTAGGAGAAACATGTGGATAGTGTAAAATGAAACATATACATTTTACATGATAAAAAGAGAGAAGAAGCAGCAAGAAGATGTTAAGCTCAACGATTCTTTAACCAAAGGAAGAGAAAAAGGAGTGATGAGATGAACGTAAGTGCTGCTGCCATGGTAGATCCCTCCCTGTCTGTGAGGGAGCACCGCAGTGATTCCTAACTCAATCAGGGATGAAAACAGACACCTGCCAGCCTAATGTGCAACAAGCAAATCAGACACTCAAGATTTGTGTCCCCAAATTTCTGAAGAAGGAGTTAATAAAATTAAAAGATAATGTCATATCAGACACAGCCTTTGGAACACAATGACAAGGTAATAAATGACATAAAAGGCAACTGCAAACATTAATCTGAGGCAAAAGGCCATTACCTGAAAGCACCATCCATCTCTGATAGTTTCCAATACGTTTTCTGAGCACTCAGAAGTCAGAACATGTTTTAACTACCATGACAAACAAAAAGCAGCTCAAGGAATGATGCTCTCGTGACCACAGCTAAGAACCCAAAAGCCAGGACAGCATTCACCACACAAGCAGTGCCTCTTGGCAGGAGTGAGGTGTGGTACAGTGGGGGAAAACCAGCCACAATTAATTGAGTCACCAGAACCATTGCAGAAAAGGTTTTACAGTGGAACAACAGAGGTTTGAAGGTTAATTCCTGCTATTCGATGTTATCCTCCTTGAAGAAAACATCTTCACATCCAAGATGGATGTGAGGGCATCATCCCATCCTCCCTGCCTTCAGAGGGCTGACAAGAGGGAAAACACAAACGCCTCTGTTAACAGTGTCAGGGAGTCACAGACTAGTCTGGGTTGGGGCAGACCTTACAGCTCATCCAGTCCCACCATCCACGGGACCAGGCTGCTCCAATCTGGCCTTGAACACTTCCAGGGATGGGAAACCTGTGCCAGGGCCTCACTACCTGCACAGGGAAGAGACAAGGAGGAACTCCTTCCACCAGGGACACTTCAAGTCAGGAAGTGCTGGGCTGAAATCTGAACAACCTCTGCAACTACAAAAACATCCACAGAAACATAATTTGAGACTCGATGACCCTTGTGGGTCCCTTTCAGCTCAGGTTATTCTGTGACTCTATGATAATTCTGGTAGAAAGGGGTTTTTCAAAGTCATGGAACAGCTTTTTTTGACATCATTGTAGTTGCAACAACTATAAAATATTGGCCAATTTCCTAATTCATGTAAGAAGATTGAATTAATTTTTAAGTATCTACACTCTTTTCTTTATACAATGAATGTAATAAAGAAAAAAGAAATTATACCAAGCTTAAAACTTTACTATTTGTGCTTGGTATTAGAACTTCCCTCAAAAGACACTCAGTATCATGATCTTTCTCCTTCCTTGGAGTTGGAACATCGGGAGCACGTCACTCCCCCACATTGACTCACACTGAAGATGTCACAAGCAAATCCTCCCCCCACCAGCATGAGGGGCCAAATGGTGGCACTGTGGTTGCTCAGGAAACCACCTCCCTGAAATTTGCCTGAAGCCTTAAAATAAACATTTTGATACTGAGCAAAATTTCACCTCTCAGCATCTCAAACTGAAATCATTATTCCTATATATGCAGAGTGGCTGATGTTCTCTTTTCTTTGCTATTTAGTGTTTTAAACTGTTTTCAAGCGTATAATTAATTACATTTTTTGCCAGGGATCACATTAAAAACCACTCCACCTCCCCTCCATTGCCAGGCAGATCATCAGCCTATTTTTTTTCCTTCTTTCAACTCACACCATTATTCTTGGAGATGCTCGGGATTTAGCACAACCCTTCACGGGATGCACACGTTTTAGAACAGGGTTAATGTAAGCCTAGCACAGAAGAAAGGAGTTTTATTTCCTCAGAAAACTGATTCCAAGCAGTGCCTGAAGCTTTGCTGGTATCCAGTGAGACTCTTCCTCCACCTTCCCATCAGGAGCTGGGTGCTGTGTCCCCCTTGGGTCCTGTGAGCTGACCACAATCTCTTACACAGGATCCTCCCCCGAAAACCCACTGCTTCCAAGGTGTCAGATCTCCTTCAATCCAGCCTTCCAGACCAGGAAAACCTCCAGCTCCCACATTATTGCTGCTTTCACAGAAGGATACATAAATTCAGGAGCTTCTTCCATGACCAGCTTCAGAAATCCTTCCCCAGTGTATTCTATCCTTCTCGTCCCCTGCCTGTCCCAACCACCAACATACACCTGGCCACAGTCCCTGGACCTGGGCACACCTGAAGAGAGCAGCTCCCCAGCAGCTCCCTGGGATCACATTTAAGGAAACTGAAACAACCTGAACCCCCAGCTTGCAGTTTCTACCTTGACCCCAAATCTGCTCTTCCCTGGCATGCACTGTTCTGTCCCTATCCCGTTTCCCTGTTCCAAGATGGCACTTGGGGACATAAATTCATGGTGGCCCTGAGAGAGCTGGGCTTACAGCTGGACTCAATAGCTCTAAAGGGCTTTTCCAACCTTATTGGTTCTATGATTCCACTGTGACAACTCTGCCATTGTCACTTTTTCCTTCCTTAATGATGCTTCATGTTCCTCTAATGACACTTCAAGGCAGTACAAAACTCCACTTTTCCTTTCAGATCACTAAACTATCAGCAAGAGGAGATCAAATAGCAGAAAAAGAAATTAAAGAAATTGCAGATCCCATTGTCAGAGCCCATCCCAGGGCTTGGCAGGAGTCCTGCCCTCCAAAGCTCTAGCAGAGGGAAGGCACTTGTCTGGGTGTGGGAATGTGGAAGTTATGTTTTTTTAATCTTACAATGCAATGATAATTCTCTGTGGATGCAATCATAATAAGTTTATAATTATTAACAATTATAAACATGACAGTTGAAGCCGTTCAGTTAGAGAAAAGGGCTGCAGCAGCACAATTTTAATTGTAATTCACAATGAGTGAAAAAGGAGCAGCACTTTCAAGGCAACTGTGGTCTCAAATTAGGCATTGCCAAGCACAGGAACTGTCTTTTGATTTTCTGAGACAACTTCTCTTTCAGACACAATACATTCAAGAAAGCCCACATTCGAAATCTGGACAACATTCAATTAATTCCTCCAATTTTGAGTACTCTACAAGTTCTTCTTCAAGTTCATCAGCCACAGAAATAAGCAACACCCTGATTTCACAGTTATTTATTAATATGACCTTAGTTACTGTAGGTACAGATTTCAGAGGCAGATGACACACATTTGCACACCATTTCAAGATATTAAATACTCTTTTTCCAATCCAAAGCCTATAGTTCATAATCAAACCAGGGGAAGAAACTGCAGAATTCAGCACAAAATCCACCCAAACACTTGCTGCTGTTTTCAGCCTTCTGCCAGCACCTCCACGGTCTCTAGCCCTCCCCACATTGCCACTTCCAAGTGAGGAAGAATCTGGGAAAGGATATTTAGCTGCAGATTCTAGGCACTCCCATGTGCTGGGTTTGCCAGGGCTCGGGGATTTAGGCAATGCCTGCCCGAGCTGACAGACACGAACAGGGCTGAGCCAGGGAGGGACACGACCCATTTCTATTTATTTTTCAACCAGAGGCCTCAAGCAGCATGTATACATTTCAGAGCAACTGCTACAAGATACATAAATTAGAAGGTAATTCTTTAAAAACGAAATAAAAGTAAACACCCCAATAGTCTCAGATGCAGGTAACAAGGGCCCACAGTTTTGCTTTAGCTGATTTAATGATGTTTCTGAGACATGGTTTTATTCCAGGCTTAAAAATTAAATTTAAAGCAGTGTGTTTATTGGCTCATTTTTATCTTTTCAAAAGCAACTCTCCAGACCTTCTAAATTATTCTGAGGGGAGAGCAGCCACATGCAAAATTGCAAGAAACAAGCAGAAATGGGCACGTAGCAGAAATTAATATTTATTCAAATTTCCAAGACAGTGAAACTGGCTAGGGAAGGTCCAACCAACCATCTAGCCAAAGGAGTGATATTATACATTTAAAAAATCTTTCTGCCTGTTGCCCCTCTTTGCACAGAGCCCTCGCATGCAGCTTACCAGGGCAGAATGCATCAATGTCCAGCTTCTGGGCAGAGAGGGTTGGGGAGCCAAGCTCAGACTCTGGGATTCGAGGACTCTCAACAAACTTTGCTTTCCTCAGAGGGGCTAAAGGAAAAGGAGGGGGAGAGAAAAAGAGAGGTCATGAGTAAGGGAAATAGCAAGCAACAGATGGAAGCACTTAACTAAATGACACTGTCAGACTCATATCAGGTTACCTTTATTTTTTTTTTCCGGGAAAAAAAAATTATCCATGTTCTTTACAAAGGAGATGGCTCTTGGTAAACTTTCAACCTGCACAGGCTGACTTTAAAGTGTGTGAACACTCTAAAACATTTTATCCTACTTTATTAATTTTTTTATAGGAAGCAAATGAGCCTGGGTTCAGCAACTGTAGAAAAGCAAAGATCAGCGAGAGATACACAGAGCCCATCAGGTTTTAAGATATTTAGCTATAAATATCTGAACTGAGCACATAAATGCTATGTTCAGTAATTGTTTCCTTGAACATAAAATTTCAATTTCAAGACAGTTTCATTGTTGGACCAAACAGGTTTGGTGTTCAACACAAAAGAGCAGAGCAAAGCTAACACTGTCTAAGTCAAAAAGAAGCACTCCACTTGTATCCTTGCAAATCCATAAAAGATCAAGAGACTTAATAGAGGATGGGGAAAAGGTAAAAGCGTCTGTAACAAAGCAGCACTGACCACTAGTGCTATAAAAATGGAATTTTCTCCATGTTTTAACAGTCTGAACTCTAAAAGACATAAAATTCTGTACATTTGTTTGGAGTAAAATTAATAAAAGTGGTTTGGTAAAAGTCTTTAAATATATTCCAGACCAGAGAAAGAGAACTAGAGAATAAGTTACATGCAGAGATTGCCATATTGCATTTCCAAGTTAAACTCTCATGTCCATTACAATGAAAGGCTAATTTGAAAAGCCCCTCAGCACTGCTTCTGGGGGTCAGTGGCTTCTGCCCCTCCAGTTACATAATTTACATTTATAGTTCCTTGTCTTGCAAATTAAATTTGGGATCTGCAACTAAAAATTGGGAGGTTGTTCTTTTGCACATTCTGCAATAAAAGCTCCACAGGTCAGAGAATGATCTCTGAGGCAGCAATAAATCTCTTGGTTTTAGGGAGCTGCTGTGGTGCTGGGAAGGGCAGAGAAGGTCCAAGGATGGGGAGCCTGGCAGACAATGCACAACTAGATCACTCTAACTAAGCTACACATTAGTGATCCTAGAATTTTTTTTAAATGGAGTGTGCAAAACAGAGATTAGGTACTGGGGTATGGTTTTTCAATACAAAGTCCCCGTGAAGCAGAAGAAAGGCAAGGAATCAACCCCCTAGCTCTGCACCAAAACAGGAGTGACAAAACCCTCCTCTCTACCCCCTCATGGTCCATCTCAGAGATGTGCTAAGGGTGGCAGGTGCCACTCCTCCATTTCACACACCAAGGTCCTGGGTGAGCAGGGGGCACGCTGCCAGCACGTTCCCTGCGAGCCCACCGGGAGGAACGGCAGACACCGGGAGGTGAGGGCAGCAGCACTCAAACACACAACTGATGCTGAACACTACACACCAGCAGTCATTCTGTATAATCCCCCTGCAAAAAACCCCACGTGTGCACACACAGACAGCCCGCAGCCACAAACTGCTCAACACCCGTGAAAAATCATTCCCAGTCACCATCTTGTGCCATTACATCAGATCCTGATGTAATGAAAACATTTTAATATTCAGAAGATTATTGCTATGGCCTGAAAATTGTTAAAAATAATAATTCTGCACAGGTCAATCCTTCAATATTTCATTTGTAACTGCAGTTTTAATAAATATGTTTTACCACAGTTACAGTAACAGTCATTTCTATAACAGACATTAAAAATACTCTGTCTTATCTTTATAATTTC
This sequence comes from Toxostoma redivivum, assembly GCA_013397375.1. Lineage (NCBI taxonomy): Eukaryota > Metazoa > Chordata > Aves > Passeriformes > Mimidae > Toxostoma > Toxostoma redivivum. The sequence goes on from VXBI01001945.1 coordinate 431,861, forward strand.
TGGCTGACACCAGGACCATGCACAGGTGGCAGTGCTCACTGTGTTCTAAAATACAAAACTAACACAATTTTCAAAGTTCAAGCAAGGAATGTTAATGGCTGATGGGATTGTCACTGGAAGGTTCTGCACTAAAGATTATTTTTAAAAAGAGGAAGGAGAATTTTAATAAACATAGAGAGGTGTAGTGTGATCATCACTTGCTGTGTGGACACACAGGTCTGTGGAAGAAGCAGGACCTGCAAGTTTTGACAGATCTGCTTTGAACAATTCGCCTCTCACCTGTAAGGAAGGCATCAATCTCCCTTTCCATTGGGTTTTATTTCTACATTTACTCTGGATCTCTTTTACTCCTCACTGCCCCACTGATTCCTGCCTTCTCCACAGAACTGACAGATGACAGCAGACGTGATCAGCTCATGGATTCAACAACCTGATCCACCATTTTTTCTCTCGAGGGCAATAAAGAACATCGTATCACCAATGTGGTAAAACCTCCATATACTGCAATTTCAACCATACACAAAATTTTAATGCATTTCATAGCATCACAAAATCACAGACTGGGTTGTGTTGGAAGGGAATTTAAAGCTCATTCAGTTCCACTGCCTGCCATGGGCAGGGGTATCTTCCACTCCACCAGGTTGCTCAGAGCACTGTCCAGCCTGGCCTTTTATTATGTTTTTGTTCCCCCAAAAGCATGACTTGAGCCTTAAAAGCACACTTCCATCAGCCAAGACACACCATGTCACCATGACTCGCAGACAACAGTTTACTTTAAAAGGCCCAAGTCAATACGATCCTCTCCATGTAAATACAGGTGGATAAAAGTCACAGAAGGAAGAGTTTCTGTTATTACAAATATCCTAAATGTGGAAAAGACAAAAACTCCTCCTAACTCACCCATAACCCGATTACAGGAAAGGAGGATTTTCACGTACAAGAATTAAGCACCTCTGACTCATGTTCAAATGAAGATTATCCTGACAGATTCAGATTTGGGCATTAGACTTCTACTGGAATAAATAACAAATGGAAATGTCATAAACTCTAAAATCTGGTTTGACACTCTACAGCCAAATGCTAACGGGTAACACTGATCTTTTTATAAAAGTGTCTTTTCAAGTCGCAACAGTTCCCCTTGGTCCTGAACCCCTTCCTGAGAGCAAAGGCAAATCTATGATCACAGTCATGGGATGAGCTTCTGGCACAAATTATTAAATCTAACAAAAGCATGAAACAATTATTTGAAGTACTCTGTACCTGCTTAGTCCTTTAGGCCTCTTATTCCTGTAAGGATTTTTTGTATGAAACTGAACAACTCTAGGCCTCAAACAGCATGAAAACAGCCCCTTGTGTTACACAACTGCAGTTTTGGGAGCAAATTACGTCTTCCAAGAACACCAGGAAAAAGGACATCTGCAATAACCAGTTATAAAAATATACTGGACTGAGCAAAGGTGGCAGTCACTAGCAACGCTGGCTTTCTAGAACTGCAAAACTAGCATTTAATTCAGAAAAACATACTGATCACATGGAGCCTAAAATCATAACCTTGTCCCTGGGGTCCCAGCACCCAGGAGCCGAAGGCTGCAGCCCACGATCTGTGTCCACCTCACAGTCCTGTGCCCGTGGCTTGATGACAAACACAACGCTGGCACCATACAGGAACTGACCTGCTACTACCAAAGTAGGAGCTTCAATTTCAATGGCTGAGATGTTATTTCAAACCAATTTATTAATGAAATTTATTAATGAAATACTTTCCCTACTGTTAGTTTACCACAGAATCCCAGACCTGGTTTGGGTGGGAAGGGATCTTGAAGATCACCTAATTCCAACCCCCTGCCATTGGGTGTTTACCACACACTCATCTCTTGTGACTAATCCAGCTGAGGAAGAGCTGAATTTTGCACATTAATTTTGTGTTTTAAACTGCTGTAAGTGCAATTTTATCACAGAATGTTACGGGGTTGGAATGGACCCCAAAGTTCATCTAGTCGAAATCCCCCCTGGATGGGCAGGGACCCTTTGCTCAAGGCTTTATCCAACCTGGCTTTTAACACCTCCAGGGATGGGAAAGCCACAACCTTCATAACCTCCACAGCATCTTTTGTAACATAAATTTGGTATTTGAATTAAATCCTCAAAACCTGTAAGTTTTATAAAATCCTGCCCAAGCTGCGCTATGTTTGGGAAAAGCCAGAGTCATGGTTTGCAGAGCAAACTTTGAAGCCTGGATTTAAAGAGAACAGCAGTGGGTGCTCAGTGCACCCCCCACTGCTGTCTCCTGACTCACGTTTGGAAGCGTCCCAGCAGTGCTGTGCAGAGCTGGCTTCACTGAAGTCCCCCTCGAACTAAAATGTTTTTAGTGCTGCAGAGTTATTGATCCACGGGGCTCCTGGAACAAGGAGCTGTCACATCCAGCACACGAGACAAAGCTCTGGCCCTTCCTCTGGCTCAAAGGCCTCCTTATCTGGCTGAGGTGAGAGAGGAGATTATGGACTACATGATTGCTGCTGTGGCACTCATTCTGGAATCCCAGAATGGTTTGGGTTAGAAAAGAGCTTAAAAAAATGATCCAGTCCCACTCCATGTCAGGGTAGGGACACCTTCCACTAGAGCAGCTTGCTCAAAGCTCCATCCAAGCCAGCCATCAACACTTCCAGGGATGGGGCAGTCACAGCTTTTCTGGGAAACCAGAAAAAATATTATACACCAGCTGTGTGTAATTAGGATTTTTAGGCATAACTTTTTTTAAAAAAATTAAAATTAAACCAGTGACAATACATGCAATGAAGGCTAACATCCTCTTTACATAATCAGCATTATTTTACAGAATCCATTGTGTAACGGTTTTTTCCTCTTCTATTATTTGAGACTATAAAAGCTTTTTAAATTACATTCCCCAGCCTCTCTCCTCTCATCCCACATTATCACAGCAGTGAGGGCAGGGCAGCACAGAAAAGTGGTGAGAACAATGTGTTGTCTGGAAACATAACTTGTTCCAAAACTTTCAGAAAACATGTTTAGTTTAGGAGATAAGGCCCTGAAACAAGAAAATGGAAGGAAACATAGGTGGAAAAAGGAAAAGAATAAATAAAGGCAGGAAGAGTGTTCAGCAAGCTGGTGATGGCAGGACAGCAATGAGAGAGCTCAGAAAAGCAACTACATTAATGTAGAAGTTCTTCTTTAAAGTGCAGATGTCTGTAACATGAAGGTTTTGCCTATTACTGCCCCTGAATTCTTTTTTCCTTTGAAAACCTGAGAATAACCTTCTCCAAAGCAGTGGATTCTGCAATCCCGTGGGACCACAGAAACCTCTTGGAACATTCTTTCCTCCTCTCTGTCTCTTTCCAGATGAACAAGGCACAGAAAATATCAGCAAGCCACTCCACTAAAGCCACAAAATCAGTGACCTCAGAAAGGGAGGAGTCTTCTGAAAAAGTATAATTAAATCAAATTTTTACCTATCTCACCAAAATTATTACAAACCCTCCCAAATAATTGATCAAAATGGTCTTCTGTCTGAACAGACATCCTTACTTAATGTTCAATGGAGAAAATCACCTGGTTTTGAAAAGGCTTACATGAATTTCAAATATATGTAGAATAAAGTAATACAGATTTCTGTCTGAAGTGTTCAATAAGGGCAATACAGTGATGCTTACAGTACATTTATATATTCAGAGAGAAAATAATTCCTCCTAAGAAACTAACCTGGCTGTAGTTTGCGTTTCCAAAAGGAATTCAGCTCAATTTCCATTTTGCTTATTATTATAAACAATTTTGTCATTCAAAGCAATGGAACAGTGATTTTTTTTATCAAACTTGCCACTGCTGGAGACACCAGCCAGCAAAGTGTCCTCCCCCAGCTCAGCCCAAAGGGTTTTGTTTTGGAGCATCCCAGTATCAATCCCTGAGCAGATGCTCCCTGGAATACTCTGGTAAGCATCAGGAAGAAAGTTGCTTCTATTACTGATCCCAGAAAGGAAAAAACACCCTCACTTTCCCTCCAGAGAACGCTTTTTTCCAGCATGGGCTGCCAACAGGTCTTTGTCCACGTAGGGGACAGCTTTGAGGAGAAAGAAGTTATTTAATTAACACACAGACACGGCAGGAGGAGGAGATGGGACTTTCATCTTCCCATCCAAAATATCAAGTCATTTTGACTCCTTGGAGCTGTGGCACACTGTACACTGCTCCATGTCATTTCCCATCGAAAATTCTTCTTTCCAGCATCTTCTGAAGCCTCTTACAATTGCCTTTTTTAGCAGCAGTTCCTGATCTGTGACTCAAGGAAGAACCCTGTGCATGAGACAAGGAAGATGAAAGCAGAGAAAGGAAAGCAGCACCACTTGCTCCAGACTTCTAAGTCATCTTGTTACAAAAACAAACAATAAATTTCTGTTGCTGTCAGCTTTCAAGTTTCAGAATTTGCACTAAAAAAGAATAAACAGAGTGACTGGAGAGCTGGGACTACAGGATGAAACCACGTCATCAAAATTTTAAGCCTACATAAGACCTGCTCAAATACCCCAAAGATCCTCCCAAATGACAGAAACAGGGTAGAGCTGGAGCAGAAAGAATTCCTCAACCCCTTGTAGCCCTTTCTCTGACAGTTTTAGTTCACTGAATGTTAAATTTAAAACAGATGAGAGGAGAATACTACAAAACACAAGTGCTGAATTGCATTATTCCCATTCAATCTCCTACTATCCCAGAGTTCTTTCTGTAATTCAGTGACTCAGATATTGCACTGGCACTAAAAATGAGGAAAACTGTCCCAAAAGGACCTGGATGCACTGTAAAGGACATTTGGTCTATAGAGAGCAGGAAAAAGCTCTGTCACTTTAATCAAATTATAGGCAACCCTGAATTGACTGGTTAGAAAAATCCTGTTACACCGGTTTCTAATAACACTCAGAGTTCAAGCTGAACTTTCAAGCTGACAGAAATCAGAAACTAATTAAACATCTACTGAAGCAAACACATTTCCCTCTCTCTTGCTTGAAGCTGACAAAGCTCAGGGAAAGCTGGCCAGTGCCACTGTGTCCCCCACAAGGGGCTTGTGTCTCATGTGGCTTTTTAAAATGGTCTATGCTGAACATGTCAGGCTGTCAAATCCTTTCTGGACATTGACAAAGCTTAATTTAGCTCAAGGCACTAGAAAAAGAGAAAATATATTTAACTGATGATTCTTCCTACAGAAGAAAATAGCAAGTGCAAGACAAACAGTTCTGAAATGCAGTTTATCTCGCTAGTGTTTTACTCTCTTGAACAGCTCTTCTAGAGCAGCTTTTAAGGTCCCTTCTCACCCAGACCATTCTGCAATTCTATGATTCTCTCCATTTTTCTTTACAGTGAGAGGTGTATGCAGGAAGGTATCCCTGCCCATGGCAGGGGTGGAACTGGGTTGTTTTTAAGGTGCTTTCCAATCCAAACAATTTTGTGACTCTAACTCTGTCCTTCAGACCTCCCTCTGTTAACATGTTCCACACACCCCCAGGCCAACGGGTCTGCAGCTTCCCAGAGCTCCACCAGCAGCACACATCAGCTGCTGGTGTCAGCAGTTTCAAACACGCAGCCACCCAGCAGAGAAGCAATTCAGCACCCTTGAGCCCCTCCTCATGCTTGGCCCATTGCTTTCATGAGCTGCTCTGCCTTCGCTGCCACCCCAGACAAAGCTCTGCCATTTGTCTTTGCAGGGCCTGGACCCACACACTGCTCTGATTCTGAACTGATTCTCTGTAATTACAGCAGTAAAAAATTAAAACCTGCACTAAGGGTTTGGAAAGGAACTGAGAAAGAATAACAAAAAGTAGTTATTCACTCTAGACAGCACTGCAAGAGCATTGCTGAAGTATTTTACAAGCAGCCAAGAATGATCAAAGGTAGATATCAAATTAAATTGGAACAGGAGTGGCAGGGCAAAGGCCAGCAGCAAGCCTAAGTTGCACGTAAACAAAATCTCATTCATTCTCCCACCATATCCTTAAGATCAAACCAAGATATTGTAACCATAAAAGAGAGAAGAGTAAACTGTATAATATCCAACTATTCATAGCCCCAGTAATCCCAAGTTAGAGCACTGACAGACTGGATCCTGTTCACTATATAAACTGCTGTTTAGGACCAGGACTACACAGCTACAAGCCAATATAAATTTACTGCTTGATAACAGCATTTAAAATAAAGGCAAGAGATTTAAAATAGATAAGGTAATTTTATGTCTATGCAAGTCATTCAAATTTTGTTATGCTAAAACTGATTTAGTTGGGTTAGTTGATAACACCAGAGCTGTAATTACATTGACACATATGCAAAACTGTTCCATTCATATGAAACTGGATTTAGGATCCCTATTGCTCTGCTGGTAGCAGCTTCACAGAATATTCTATCCTTAAAATGAAGCTGCTTATCTGGCAAGGCACTGAATTAGCTGAACTTGTTTATTAACGCTTGAAAAACTGCATTATGCTGCATTTACAAAGTGGGCTTTACCTAAGAAAATTGCTAATTCAGCCACCTGTAGTTTTTGGTAGTTTATTTGCTTTTCCAATTCTTAATTTCCTTGCAAAATTAAAGGAGCTGCTAGAACTTTCTGTTTTGAGGAGTAACGACTGCTCATCATCCCTTCCTTGCACAGAGGAGCACGGCCAAGGACACATGGCACGCCTCAAGGATTTAACTGAAATATCTAATAACCTTGTGATTATTTGTGTGAACACAGTGGTTGAAGCAGACTGTCACTGACCCGGGAGTGCCATGCTCCTCATCATGAGGGGATTTAAGACCCCAAACCTCTCAGAGGCTTTGGTGCACAAGAATGCTGTGACAGAATCAATGTCCAAGGACCAGGTCTAGTCCTTTAAGCGTAAATAAAGGAAAGGCAGCACTCTCAGGACTCTTTTCCAAGCTGAAAGAGCAGCAGCCATGACACAACAGGGTCGGGACCATTTATTGACAGAAACACATCCATCTGGTGACTGCCCTTCCAAAAACCACTTTCTCACTTACACCTACTCACTTCCATGGCTGAGAAGATTAAGAGAAAAGCACAACAGGGATAAAACCTGTGTTGTCATAATCCTGCCTTCATCTATGCAGAGAAAACATCTGTAGATATTTCAAGTTTAAGCCTTGCACAACCTGCAGACATCCCCAGCCAAAGGGGCCCTGAGGGCTCCAGGACATGCCATCCGTGGGTCTCATCACATGTGGTGCCTACAAAATACACCCACAGGTGACTCTGTGTGCCTGAGAAGAATCCATTATATACACACCCTTTAAAGCAGGGAAGAAGAAATAAAAAATCAGCCTATAATCCAAGAGTGACACTCAATCCAGTTCCAACAGTGGCGCTGCCAGAGACCCCAGGCATGGTGGCTGCTCCTCCTTCCCCTGCAGAGGGATTTTTTCTCCCCACCACAAAAACTCTGGAGCAGGACATTGCAATGGAAGTATCAGCCACACCTGGTGATAAGACCATGAGTTTAATGGAACCTGATCAAGGCTTCCTGCATGGCTAGAGCCAGCCAAGTTACAAATCACATCAGAAATTCACCTCTGCAAAAGCAATGCTCAGTCTTTGGGCAAGTGACCCACCCAACATCCCCATGAACTCATTCCTTCTTCACACAGCAAGAAGTTTCCAAAACAAGCTGTCCTGTTGTGACAGGAGAGAACCAGGGAACATGCCCAGCTGGAGATGAGGGCTTTTCCTTAGAAAATAAGCAGCCCAGGAGAATGCAAGGGCTTGTTCCACAAGAGTGTATCCTGTGAATGCCCTTCTGTTCCCAAGTGCACAGGACACCTCTGAAGGCACGTTCCAGGAGTAGGAGGAAAGACGTAGCCAAGGCAAGAGTGATGGCCTGATTTAACTCCACAGGAGGCTTTCTACACCACCTCCTCTTGTTATAGAAACCTCTTAGCTATGTCTAAAAATTAAAAAATCTCACACACCAGAAGTGTAATCGTGACAGATGCTCCCTTTTGTGCAGCCCCAGTGTGAAATAAGGACAATTTTTCTCTCTGAGCCTCTGAAAACCCATGGACTTTCAAGACAAATTTTGCCCTTTAAACACTATCTACATTAGAGAAACTTTTGGGGTTCTCCCTCTGTTTAAGTATCTACACAATCATCTGAAATGCAGAGCCATTATCACCTTTTCCCAGCTCCAGTGCTGTGATGACATGTTTACCACATTCTCTGCAAGGCTGAGCAGTTCAACAGCCTTGATGCAAATAAAAATATCCTTGGGAAGAACAATTATAAAGGTTCTACAACAACCTCACACCAACATCAAATGGAACACATGATATTTTCATGGAATATTTCTATTGCAATTTCTGCTCTGTCAATATGAAAGACTGTTGGGTGTCAAAATAAGACAGATAGGGTTTGTCTTGAAAACAGTACTGAGAAAAATCCCTGCTAGAACTGGTGGCTTTCAAAAGCCAATAAAGATGATATGCCAGTTTTCTCCTTCCCTTTATTAAAGCAAATAAAAGTTACATCCTGAAACTAATGCAGAAACATCCTGAGTTTGACATGTCTCCAACAAACAAAAACCTCACCTTGTCACCAGTCCAGAGCACTGAGTGCCACATCCAGTCATGCGTTGGACACCCCCAGGGATGGGCACCCCACCACCACCCCGAGCAGCCCCTCCCAGTGCCTGACCACCCTTTCCAGGAAGAAATTCTTCCTGCGACATCCGGGTTTGCCACATTAAGAGCATAAAACAGAACTGGAAATCCAGACACCCAAACCATGGTGAAATGTTGTGTGTATTTTAGGTGATTCTTTAAAAGGGGACGACTCAGTTAATTCTGACATAACACAAGTTTTCTACTCATGAAACCACTAGGCAGACAGAGATTGCAAGGCATCAGGGAAACTTCAATGGAAAACTAATTATGCCCAGAAAAAATACATTATACACCTGGAACCCACCACATCTAAGGGTACTTTGCAGGTAACTGGGCCCTTGGCACTGCTATGCATTCTGAGACACAGGGCGGGCCTCACACCCAGCCTCCACTCCTACAGAGGAACAGGAATTTCAGAGCAGTGTCATGCTGACAGCATGACAGAGAATTCCATGAAAAGAAATGTAAGCCTACTGCAAACACTATGGTATAAAAATACTTAAAAAGGAGCAAAGTCTCCCCAGACACCAACAATTTTAAGCACAAGATCCTTCAAAAACTAGCTTCAACATGAGTATCAAGAACTTCAACAGCTTTTCCTCAAATTCTACCTTGGTAATGACTGTTTATTTACTTTTATTTCTAGAAGCTCATTCTTTCAGTGAAAAGCAAGTATTTATTTCCCTCAGCACAAAGGGATTTTATAAACCACTCAAATAGAATTTGTGGTCATTTCAGAACGCAGAAGGAAAACATTATCTCAAATCCATTGTTTTAACATTTTGAAAACAAATGACTTGGTCTCTCTAGCATTTTCAACTCACTCCTCAGCAGTCCTATTTCAGCAATGCTCAGAAATCAAATTTTTTCACTGCACATTCATTTTACGTTTTTTATGAGACATTCTGCACATCTGAGCAAGGAGGTGACAAACTCAGACTATCAAAACTATTGCAACAACTTAAAGACAAATAACCACCAGCAGCATCACTCTGACACTAACAACTCCCTCCTAGTAATGGCTTCCTTACCAACTAGGAGCCCCAGGATCCCTCACTGTACATTGATTGTCAGCAGTTAGAGGAGGCTGAAGAATGCCAAACACAATCTCAATCAAAGACCGTGCACGACAAATTGTCACATACTCACAGGGCTTTGCTTGCTGTCCCCACGCCCGGCGCGTGCAGCGCAGTCAGCCCGGCTGGGATTCAGGGCTCCGGCTGCCTGGAGAGCAGCCTGGCACAGATCCTCCTCCCACCCCTCCCTCTCCCTGGCGCTGGCTCCATCCTGCTGCTCCCCACGTCAGGGTGATGTTACAGGTGACACCTCCCGCTGCTGATGTCAAGCTCAAAAATCACAAGCACCGTCTCCCTGCGGCACCCGCTGCCCCTGCAAGCATCACCTGCATGTCCTCAGGGTGCCGGGAAGCAGCTCCAGGAGGATTCCAGAGAAGCTTATGGACACACAGCCTTCCCTCTTCATCAAGTCTCCCAGTGTTACAGAGCTGCTTTCATTCCTACCGGAATGCTGCAGCAAATGTGCCTCTATGCCTCCCTTGGGGGGAAAAGGAAGGATTTTTACAGTTTCTTTCTGTGGCGCAGCTTAATTTGCTCTTTTCCTAGAGTAAACTGCTGAAAGAAGAGGGAAATAATGGATCAGGAGACCAGAGTGACTGACTCATGGATGCTCTCCTGAACATTTCGGAGTAAGCTGAGGGGTTGGTGATGCAGCCCAGGACCAGAGCTGATGAATGGTGCAGTGCTGCTGTTGTCATGGCAACTGAGAGGAAAAGGAAAAAAAGGCAGCACCATATAAGGAGCTGTGACATGGATTCTGGGAACAATGTACACTTAAAGGCTGTAAGCCCTAGGATGCTTTAAAGCTGCAGCACCCCCTTGGTTGGGGACAGGTTTCATTGTTCACATTGAAGCGGTCGGCACAAATTTCGCATCCAGCCCAGACACGTTTGCAACAGGAGAGTTGCACCAAAACAATGTGCTTCTGCAGTGTGTGCAAATAACTGGAATTGAAATAACTGAAATTATTAATTAAGGGAAATGGCTGGACACTTATAAGGACCCAAACTAACATCTGTGAAAACAGAGTACCCCCAGGTATGTGCAGCCCCACACAGGTGAGGAGCTCTGTCCTTACAGGGCGAGGCTGAGATGAGCCAAACTGCAGCACCATCAGGTGGCTGAGTGTCTGAGCAGCACTGACACCAACACAGATCCTGCCAGGCCTCCCAGAGACAGAACATTCCCAAATTAACCCATAACTCAGGCACTGCTGGGCAAGGCAAGGCTGGCAGAGCCCCCAAAGTATACTGAGGTACGGCAGAGCAGGGAAAGCCAGCTCATACACACCTGCCATCACAAGCTGTGAGCAAGGCAAAGTTTGTATTCCATTCCAAAAACACATTATTTACCTGAACCATCATCAGCTGCTTTTCATTTAATGCACGTGCTCAAACAGACAATACACAGCGGGGGAGAGACTGGCCACTGTCACACCCAGCACAAGCACAGCACTGCAGTGCTGGAGCCTGGGCTCAGCAACTGGAACTTTAACAATCAGAAATCCTTCCATTGGTGGTTTATTTTATTTTCAAACACACAGTCTCAGAATGGCCTGGGTTGGAAGGGGCATTAGAGATCAGTTGCCACTGCCGTGTCCCTGGGCAGGGATACCTCCCACTATCCCAGGCTGCTCCAAGATCTGTCCAGCCCCGGACACTGCCAGGGATCCAGGGGCAGCCACAGCTGCTCTGGGCACTGTGCCAGGGCCTCACCACGCTCACATGACAGAATCATGGTTATGGTTGGAAAAGACCTTGAAGATGATCAAATCCAACCTTCAACCTTGCCACACAATCACATTCCACACTAGATCATGTAGCAAGTGCCAGAGCCACACATTTCTTGAGCACTTCCAGGAGCAGTGACTTCACCCCTTCCCACACTGACAGCTCCCCCCAGCACTCCCACCCCTGGGGCTGTGCCTCATCATCTCTCACGCTCCCACCCAGCTGAGCAGGGCTGGGTACGACAGTCTGGGAGAGAACAAGGGATCCTGGGGCCTGCAATTTTAATCTGGGCTTATCACCACTAAGCAAGAAACAATGAAGTTTTCAAGTAGAGAGATCTGAGCTTTTTAGTCCCACAATTACAGTTAACATCAAAGAATACTGAACCATTTGCTGAAGATACAGAGAAGGGAGATGGGACACTCCTCACATCTACTACTCCCCAGAGATGCAAAGGTATCTCATGAGGGATGGGGAGAAGACAAGACCCCAGCACTACAAATGACATGGGTGATGGTGGCCCAGGGAATGTTGTGTGGGAGGTCCCCAGCCCAGATGCACTTGGAGGGTGCTGAGAGCCACAGTGGTGGGTCCTTACTGGCATCAGTGGGAAGAGCAAGTCTCCATCCTGCTCAGCCCTGCTCTCACCATCTCTGAAGGATCTAGTGCCTAGAGGCTGCTACTAACTGCCCTGATTTACAGGAATATTCCTACTGATTTATATGAATGTTATTCTTAGGGAAAGTTCCCACATTCCTCAAACACAAGGGAGGAACACTCTCAAAGAGGGGATCTGCAATGAAACCAGTTTCCCAAGACCATGTCTTTGAAGACACTGTAGCAGCTAATTCATACTGGATAAAGCAGGAATCAGGTCTCTGAGAATCCAAACTGAAACATCTAGGGCAGGTTTTTGTTAGAAAAACACGATTTCTTTCCCAAATTTCTTGCTGTTATTCTCCCCTCCTCGCTCTCTGCACAGGCACTCACACACGTGCTCTTTCTAAGAGAATCCCGATGCTTGCAATCTGTCATTCAATAGAAAAATAGCAATAGCCCAGTACAGTGATGAATAAAATTATCCCTGCACATATAAATGTACAATATGTAAATGAACACTCCTTCCTGAGGAGGAGGAGGAGGAGTGGGATGCAGCATTGGGCTTTGTGCAAACCCTCTGCACATGGTGGATTCCACAGGAGTGGAATAAAACATGAGCTGAGTCTTCCAGCCCAGTATCCCCTTTATTAACCCAATGTGTGTATTTTTTGGCACCAATTCCCAAAAGCACTCTCATACATTCATCCCTAAGCACCCTCTGGGAAAGCACTGCTGTCCTCGAGGCAGGTATACAGAGCACCTGCATTATTTTCATCACAGTTATGGCTCTGAGTCAGCAATAACACACCCTTGATGTATAGTAGAATTATTTAAGCCCATTGCTTCAACAGCAGTTGCTCTTTGTGCCACAAGCATGGTAACTTTTAAATACTAATTTTATTGCAGACACAAACCAAAATGGTGTCTGACATCACTTATCCTCGCTGGGAGGGTGGGGAGTTTTCTTTCTCTTTATTATACATTTTTCCCATTATTTTTGTTAATAGAGCCACTATCACAAAAAAAAAATAAAATTAAATAACACAAACTGAGGCTGACCATGCTGATTCAAGTATGTTTTCAGCCAGTCACCACAAAAGATGACACAGGCAGAAGGGGGAGAGCTGATTACTTATGCTGACTATTACTTCACCTCTTAGAGCAACAATGATCTTAGTTTTTGTTTTTCTTAATCACCAGACTATTCAGCAGAGTGGAAATTGCACCCATATGTAATATTTATCACCCTCTGAATCCAGCCAAGTCTTCATACCCAGCAAACCTAGATACCAACATGTGAGTGAGTGATCTTAGTTCCTCTGGGTAGAAAACTCTCATTCTGTGGAATGTGTTCCTGAGGGGTTTTACCATAAATGGACATTTTAACTTTTCTGTGGATGAAAAGCTGCCTTGGTTACAAATCAGGCAGATTAAGAACTTTAAAAGATTACATTATCATAGAATTATGGAATTATTTGGGCTGAAAAGGACATTAAAGCCCACCCCCTGCCACAGACAGGGACACCTCCCACTGTCCCAGGTGCTCCCAGCCCTGTCCAGCCTGGCCCTGGACACTTCCAGGGATCCAGGGGCAGCCACAGCTGCTCTGGGCACTGTGCCAGGGCTTGCCCAACCTCACAGCCTGGAATTTCTTCCGCATATCCAACCTAAATCTCCCCTCTTGCAGCCTGAACCCATCTCCCCTCTTTAAATTGCCACCTGCAACAGCCATTGCTGGAATTCCAGGGCTTTTGAGGAACTAGTGACATGCTCCAAAGAGCAGCTCTGCCCAGCCATGGAATCGTGACTGTCACCACTCAGAACCTCACCCCCCATCCTTTCCAAGTTCTCCTTTCACCAGAGGGCAGAGGAAACCAAAGGGACCAAGGGCATCAAAGCTCCCTTTTGTACACATAGATCAGATCACATCTGGTAAAAACTCATTCTGGAGTTTTCCTCAGGACAAGCCCAGGACCCTGGCTGACCATAAAGCTGGGCACAGAGGGGGATCAGGTTTTAGGCAAGAAGCAAGTTTCTCAAAAACCATTACCAGTAGAAATACTTTTATTCAGGCTTTTGTATGGATGTTGGATTCCAAGTGCTTCTGAAAATCACACTACTGTGCCATCTCTAAGTATTCATACCACAGTCTGGACAGGTTAGATTTTAAAAAAAAATCACTTTACTATAGAAGTTCATAATTTCTCTTATGTTCTCTCGACATTCAAAATTTAAGCATCAACTTCTTTAAAATCACTGTAATGCCTCAATTGTGCATAAACAGCAACACAAAGCGGAACTAAAATACACTCTGATAGAAATTTCTCAAAAACTAGAGAATATTTGTAAACCAAAGAGACCTTTTTCAGCAAAGAAAGATTTCTCTGTCAACACAAAAATCCAATCCATCCCCGGGTTTGACTGAAGCAGATGCTGTAATAAACAAGGGAATGACTTTGATACAGAAACTGTTCTAAGCTTTTTTTCTTACAGATTTTTGCACCAACGGACCTTAAAAGCCCCAGTGAACTTTATTTAAGTCCTTACCAGTTAACTTCTTCACAGGTTGGAGCCGAACACTGATAGACTGATGTGTGAGTAAGGGGGAGGATGGAAGGGAGCGGGACATGCCCTCCATTATCCGAATGTGCTGCATACCTTCGGTCACTGGGAGTGGAGGAATAGCGTAGTCAGGTTCAAAAGCACAGTCATTCTCTGTGGAGGTGCCTGATGGGGAGAGGAAAATAAAAATGAATTGGTTAGAATGCAAGGAAAGAACTCTGCTTCCATCACTCCAAAAGGAGGGAGCCCTTCGCAGAGCTCACCTGCCAGCTGCTTGTTCCCTTTGCACACACGTGACACATCCCTTGAAGAAAACTCAAAAGAGCATCTCAGTACCCCTCTCTATAAGATGAACAGCAGAACCATGAAGAATTTCTTTCAGTGTTCTTAATTTGTCTTTCAGAGTCTTTAGTCACTGGTTTTCAATATAATGACCATAGTTTTTAGATTGTCAGTTTCTAATAAAAATCCTCCCAGCTAAATTAAATTTCAATAGGAGGACCTTTAGCCTAAAAACATCTGCAAAACCCAAATAAAATGAAGAACAAATGCCTCTAAAAACAGCCACCAGCTCCAACTCTTCTGAGACACACAAAGCCAGTGTAGGGGCTGCATCACTACAGACCCACAGTGAAATACATGGAATAGCATGAGAGCAAGTGAAGACAGAACAATAAAAGGACTTGTTGCTAATTGTAACCAATACTAATGAACAGTGAAGGGAAGGTGCTGCAGATCAGCAAGAGTCAGGAGCCATAGGGTTCCTCCTGTCAGCTGCAGATATGGAAACCCTGGGGTCAAGGACACCTGGATCTCAAGTGTCAGTAAGATGAACAACCTAACCCAGACAACTAATAATTCACATGCCAAACAAACCCAAACTGTTAGCATTAATATTTCACTAATTTTTCATTAATATTTCAATCATGTGAGAAGGCCAGACTTGTCTCACACTGTTACAAGATGGATTTTAGCTCCTATTGATGTTTTCCCTCCATAAAGACATTCCTCACTGGATTTTCACTGGATAGCTGCGCTTGTGAGAGTTTGTTTAAAAGAGAAAATGTTTGCTGGATAGAAAGGGGGATGGAATAGAGTGGGAATAAGACAGAAGGGTGAGAGCCTCAAATGCATGGTACTTCAGAGGAGACGATGGATGAGCTGTGTTCCCAATATCTGAAGTACAATGTGAAACACCCAAAATATTGCTTATGATCAGTGGAAAAACCCATGCTGAGATAACTATCAAAAGTCTTGGAGCAGTTCTGAAGGGTTCTAAAAGGCTGCAGCACCGGTGGCTAAAATTCATCCATTCCTGGTGCCAGCAGTCAGGAATATCTCTCAGCAGTTTTGTACCGTTCTGTCCATGAAAACCAAAGAAGCACTGATGCCCTTCACACCTACACCTACACTGGTTCTGACAGTTTGAAACACAACTCACTCTCAGCTTGCTCGTCACTCACCAGGTACCATGAGCTCTCTGTGGGCTCTGCCAGCCTGGCCAGGCTCACCAGGTGTGCCAGGGAAGACAAACCACTATCGCTGCCAAAACTAGTATCCAAAAAGTCAACCCATGATGGGTTTCTAAAACACATTTGGCACCACACATGAAAAAAAAGATTTGCCACCAATGACTTTGATTCTTGAAAATCATTTCAATTGCCCCAGGCTAAATTTTAGGGAAGTATAAACCATGGGCATCTCCTGCAGCTCAAAGTCTGGGAAAGACTTACAAGTCTATGAGCATTTCACTGGTTATTATGGTGTAAGTTCCCAGTGTCTTTAATCAATCGACTTAAAATCAAAGGCAGTATCTTATATAGAAATAAAAATAATTATAGGTGGGCAAAGCTTTCCCTCCTAAAATTCAAATGCTTTACAACAAAACAGTGAGCTCACAAAACATCCACAAGGTACTACCTTCATTCCACACGTATCAAAATTTCCGTCTCTTCCTTGGCAGAGTAAATAAACACACAAACAAAACCCCTGAAACAGTCTGAAACTTCTTCTGATCAGAAATATTATTGGGCTTATCAAACCCTAGAATTAGAGCTCATTGATGACTGAACTGGAACTGTAACTGTTTGTTTATATAATATATTTAAATAAAATGTTTCTGCAAAGTGCATATTTGAACAGATAAACTACTTTTTGGAGTTTTACAAGACTATCACAGAATCATTCAGGTTGGAAAGACCTTTAAGATTATCAAGTCCAACCATCAACCCAGCATCACCACTACATTCACCACTAAACCATGCCCTTAAGGCTGTTTCCCCTTGTCCTGCCAAGGAAGCTTTGAAGACACTTGAGCATCACACACGGTAACGTGGAAGGTCAGACAGCAGGAACACAACTGCCCCATTTCAGCTGGATGCTTTATCCAAGGATAATGAACTTCCTTAAGCCATCACCATGAAAAATACCCATTAACATGTGCAGACAGATTTCAAGTGACGGACACAGATTAGAGATAATGCATCTACAGAGCAGAGACTTCTCCTTCCATGCTGCAGAAAGCCTCCCTCTACAATTGCATTCACTGATCCAAATGGAAATATTTATCTCAGAAGCTTGTTCCTCCAGGGACTTGGAAGCTTTTTTACCTTTTCCCCTTCTATTCCCTCTCATGCTGAAACTTCTTGCTAGTTACTGCAGCTCCTTCAGTCACAGTCACCAAAGCAAAGAGGTACAGATTGGTGATTCTTGGGCAAGGATTTGCAAAGAAAAAAATCCCCTCTTACTCTGCCAAAACCCATGCCTTTCCCACAGCAGCAGACATCCAGAGTAGATGGGTCGAAAGGGAACCTGAGAGACCACAATGTGTTCAGGTAGCTCCCAGCAGCAGCAGCTGCATCTGAGCTGCTCTGTCCCAAAACGAGAAACCACTGGACACAAGCCAAACACAGGGAAGAACATGCCAGGGACCCAGGGCAGAGCAGAGCTCAGCCTCTAGCACAGTTACACAGCAACAACTTCACTTGAGCTCAGAAGGGGAAAGAACAGCCACTCTGAATGTCAAAGCACTGCTCCTTGTGTGCAAGCTGCCATGGGACATGTACAGCTATAAATTCCCTGATTCCTTCATAATTTTACTTTAAAACAATAACATTTAAAATAATAAATTTAAAGACAGTAATTGAAAGATCCTATGTGAACAGAGAAGTTGACACTTCAGAGCTTCAGAGTTTTAACTACAAATGCTGATCCTCCTAATTTTGATCACAGCTTCAATGACTCAAAATCATCTCACCCAGGCTACACTGGAATACTGCCAAAAAAGGACAATTCTCTGGAGAAAATGTCCCCACAATAAGTCATCAGGACACCATGACAACAAAAGGCTTGAGCCTAAATGAAAGGAAAGTTATTGTTCCAGTCCCAGAGAGAGAATAAGTCAATGTGCATAGAACCTACTAGAGCCCTACTTCCAAAAAATGCTGCTCAGTCTCAAAGCTGTGTGAGAATACAGCATTTTCACAACCCTCCCAAATGAGGAAATGCTTAAAACTAAGTAAAGCTGCTTCAAAGGACACGTAAGCCAGCACAGATCTGAGACCTGCTGCTGTCAGGGACAGAAATCCCCATTACAGGGTTCTGTGTGGTGTTAACCAACCACCAAACCTACTCTGAGTGATGGATACTCAACAAAAGAGTCTGTTGGATTATTATTTAAACAATTGTTTTTCATACTTTCTTCCCTGGACCTTTTGTCCTCTTCCTGTGGGATGAAACAAACCAAAGCAGAAGATGTAACATGGGACTGTTCAGCCCCCAGACAGGCAAACACAGTTCCTTCTCCACTGCATCCCAGGGCTTGAGGAAGGATAACCTGGTTATGGTAAACCTGCCAGGTTTCCCCTGTGACATCAGGGGAAGGCAAGCAGAAACTTGGAAACTAAATGTTGGTTTGGGCTGGTGTGTGCTGCAGAATTCCAGCACCACCAGCCCCAGCAGCAGAACACTCTGCACCTCTGCTGCAGTACAGAGATCCTGTGCCCTGCAGGTCCCCCTGTGCTGCACCTGGAATCAGGTTAAACTCCTTCAGCCACCCTGGTTTGTGAATCCCAGCGCACTGGGAGCTGTGTGGGTAAAACAACGGGTACAAAGTCTGCCAGGTCACACAGGCTGATGAGTAACACGACATCTGGGAGGTCCCAAAGGTGAACAAACGAGACGAGTCCCGAGGCAGAACAACACTCAGGTTTTACCTTGCCCAGCTCGGCTCTGGCGGGAGTCTACACTTGCCTGTCTTCGGTCTGGTGGCTCCTCGTTCCCTCCATCTGCATGAGAACCAAAACAGCACAAGTAGAACATCACAGTGGACAGGTCAGGCAGATGCAACCTTTCCTTGAGTCCCATCACCTATCTCGGGGGAACAGGAGGACAAAAGGTCCCTCTGGCAGACTGAAACTGAGCAAACCGCTGCTTGACTCTGCTGCTCCTTCCACCTTTGCCCCAGCTCACTGCAATGAAATCCATGAGGTCCTCGGGATAGAAGGAAGGTTTTACTTGTTCCTATTGATCCCACAAACATCTGAATGAGATAAAAACCAAATTGTGCATCTTCAAAGAGTTTCTTCACTTTGGACTGTTATATTAAAAATAAATAAAAAATTAAACATTGGAATAAAGAGATCCAGAAAAATAATTTGAAATATTAAATTTTGGTATCCCTTTAAAATTGTCTGCTAAAACCTAGTAAGGCTGGGAAGAACAAAACCTCTTATTATATCCTCTTGAAACTGTTAGGAAAGCAGCGACGGTCAACAAATCCCAAATCTATCTGGGTAAATGCAAAGTGGGACACTGTGTGCAGTATTATACAATTAATTACAGGCTGCTCTTCATTGATCAACTGACCAGATTAGAAACAATAGATGCACCCATCAATACAGATGCTTGAGTACATGGAGTCTCTGCCACCTGAGAGCAAAAAGAAGCCCAGCTCTGGAGACTGGGAAAAAGTAAACCCAGGGATTTCCAATGCAGCCTGTATTTCAGAAGTTCTTAGCCCTTGTAGCAGGGGAAGGGGAAGCTTTTAAAATCTCTAAAAATAGTTTTGAAATAACTGACTTCTTAAATAGCTGTTTAAAAATTCAATAATCTGTTTGGCATTGATGTGTTCTGATGACACTAAAAGCAATTGCACTTTGATATATTTGTATCTCTGGATAGCTCTATAGAAGTTATTTGTTGGAGGGGCTGGTTATACCATAATTTAACTTTATCAACTCCTGCTACACATGAGCTTGTCTGGCTTGATGGGAAGCTGTGAATTGCAGCACAAGAGCAGAAGTAAAATGTGGACTAAAAATTTCGGTCCACCCCCAAAAACAGAGGAACCACAGCCCAGGCTGGGAGAGGTTTTCTGTTCCCTCTTCCATTGCTGAAATGCTCCCAGCCCTCAGTTTTCCTGAAGCAATGCTCAGCCACCTTGAACACGTGCCAGGCAGGCCATTCCTGTCACCTTTGCATCTTTCCCTGCTGACACAGCAGCTGCATGTGAAGGTCATCTGGCTACAGCAGCTCAGAATCCTGGTTTTAAATGAGCTGCACCTGCCCTGATAAGCCATCAGGTGCCAGGGAGGCCACAGACCACCACACTTGCTCAGTTCCCTTTGACATTCTGGTTGCCAGAAGGATGTCACACTGCAAATACAACTGCAACTGGGATATGTCCACAGGAGCTTTTATTAGCCCAGAGATGCCCTCTTGGAATTAGCTGCACTGAACCTTCCTACAGTCAAGAGCACTAAAGAGCCCTGACTGTATTTTGGCTGGTAACACCCAGTGCTGGTTTGGCCATTGCTATTGCACATGAATATCATCATCATCATCATCATCATCATCATCTCTAATGGCCCCTGCTTGTGAGCCCCCAAAGACAACCTCTAAGCCATGGAGAAAACAAAAACCCTTTTGAGCTGCCAACATAAATCCAAATCCAAAATAATTATAAGGACTAAACATTTCAAAAGACAAGAAAGTTCCAGTATTAAAATTAGGAGTGAACCCCTGTATTTTACCCAAAGACACATGATCATCAGCAAAAGACAAACTCCCTCCCTAGAAGCTTCCTCATTCTTGCAAGTTTTGGACACCAAGCTACATAGGGCTCAGTGGGTGGAACTGGATGAGCTTTAAGGTCCCTTCCAGCCCAACCCATCCTGAGATCCCTGATGATTCTATGAATCAACCTCCTTGATCACATGGAATGACAACACCTCTGCTGTACAGTTACCTAGGGTATCAAACCCTGCCTTGAGAACAAGCCATGGCTAAGGGAGGGGCTGGGGGGCAGCAGAGCTGGGGTCCTGCTCCCCAAAATGCTCCAACACTCAATGTGGGAACACAGAACAGCGACAACAGGCTGCCAAAGCCATTGGGTTGGAGAAGAGGAACTGGAGTCTGGGATAGATCTCCCTGCAAGTTATACAACATATTAAGAGGGAAAGAAAGCTCACAGTGAATTAATTTCCAAAATGCATTTAGTGGGTGGGAAAGGAAAAAATAAATCAGATGACTCAGCAGATATTAACTCTTCAGTCAGCATTCAACTGCTGCTGCATTTGATATTGGCTGCAGCAAAGGTGGAGCTTGGGGGAAATTGAGGATGGAAAGGAACAGCCACAGTTAAGAGCTGAATAACTGAACTATTTAATTCTTTTTCTCTCCACTACAAATCAAAACGTTGAGCACAATCTGCTCCCAGCAGTGGAGGAGCATGGCTAGCAGGGAACAATACCACATGTAATTATGAAGTTATCTCACTGTACATGCAAAAAAAGGGGAGATTACTGTTTCTTAGGGAATATTAATTCTCACATTTTTTGAACTTCCAAGTGCTTGTATTTACATTCACCTCTGTGTACACATTGGGACTCTGTCATGGCAGAAGCACTCCCAGTTATTTTATTTATGCATGATTTTAGATAGTTGTTAGTATTTGCTCAAGCAATAGCTGCTGTTTATAGACATGACCTACTACTCAGACATTTGTGGACAGTATCACTCCTGAAGTTCAATCAACTCAGTTGCTGTAACGATTGCCAGCGTGCTGAAACACCAAAGTTATTGACAAATCCTTCAATGCGACAGCTAAAATAGGTCACCAGAAGTAAATCGGTTGTGAAATCATTGCTAGAGAACACAGCTATCTGTTAATTTAAAATAAAGTTCAGCACAGACTGAGATGAACCTGTTAAAAGAGTAAATATTGACTCAGTAATTCATATTCTCTTGCATTTTATTTGGAAGGTAGAAAAGCTTCTGTGATCTTTTAAAAATCTCAGTGTTAAGAAAATCTATTAACTGCTACACATTATCTTAGTTTTTGAAAGCTGCTGTCTCATCAGTGTCTAGCATCTGTCCATCTGGCATGCTGGACACAGGTCAGAAACCTGACAAGGCTTCTGAGTGCCTGATGCTGTGGCAAGAACAGAGTAAACAGTCATGGTATTAACTCTTTCTCTCAGTTACAAAGAGATGAAGGGATCTCAAAGATCGTGGTTAGTCACAGGATCAGCAGAGCAGCCAGGTCTGAGAAACACTCCTGCTTCCTCTTCCCCCCTCATCCCCATTCCACCAATTCTCCATTAAAACCAATGACACAACAAATCCTCCCCAATACACACAACTGGATTCTTTGAACTGACTGCTCGGACAGGGAAAGAAAATCTCAAGGTTTCAGCATTCCCAAACAAATCCCCTGCACAAAGCACCACAACCCTGCAAACAGGAGCCGGATGCATCAGCATCAGCACATCTGATGTCAGTGAATCCCACAGCACCTCTGGCATCACCTCTGTCAGCACCTCCTGCCAGGTGCTCTTGCTAAAGGAAACATAACACCTTTCATACAAAATCAAGTGCCAGCAGCCCAATATTTCTAGTTTCCTGTTTAATTAAAAGGCCTTTAAAACCCACACTGTGACTAAACATCTCTCAAGATATCTGATCTGACAAAGCAGTTTTTAAGGCAGAAGAATCCAAGGGTGGGTGAGGCTGCTGCACGCATGCTGGCGAATCTGCGGCAGGAGCTGACTGCATCGGGAGTGCTGCTGCTTTCCCAGCAGCTGTCAGAGCACATTCCACTGTAAGAGCTGATAAATCAATAGTTTAAATCCGTATAGTATGAAAAGCGTATCTGGAAAAGGTGGAAGACTCACACAAAGCCAGTCAAGCTGCTAGGGATGGATCCGATTCCAGCCCAGCCCAGCATCCCTGCAGACGCGTCCCTGCGTGCACGGCACGGCAGCTGGAGATGTGGCTCCCAATTGCCATTGTGCTCCCAAAACAGAGACACGGGGGAAAAAAACCTCAGAATAAATAAATCGAACAGCTCCAGGGGTAGAGCCAGCAGGAGGATCCTGGAACTGCCGGCACTGCCCCTGCAGGAGCCAGGGCTGAGCCTGCCCCTGGAACCCGCCGCAGCAGTGCAGGAGAGGGAGCTGCAAATCCTGTTCTCAGCATTCCCGATGGATGCCAGCCTGGTAAGAAGTGACACGTGCCACATGATCTGCCTGTTGCTCTCCCATGGTGAGATGTGCCTGGAAAGGGGCAGAGTGCTCTCCAGCCAGAGCAAGAGAGAAGAGGGAGCCCAGTCTGGTACTGAAAACAATTATTTTAATCAAAAGTCCGTCCTGGTTATTTAGTTTGTGAGTATTTTTCTGCCTTAGAAAACAATATGCACCACCATCACAAATTATTGTTATGCTATGATTAATTATATTATAAAACCATTGTTATCATTATTATTGTTGTTGTTGCTATAAAATTAGTATTGTTGTAAAAATCGGTGTTATGGTTAGAAACAGCATTATTGCAGTGTTATGATTAAAATCAGTATGATGTGAATTATTATGATAACTAAAAATGTTAGAGAACTGCATTAAATTACTAATAGAATAAAACATCAACCCCCATGAAAGTAACTCCCTGGTCTCCCTGGTGGGAGTGTCAGGGTGCAGGGGAAGGATACAGGAATGGCTGTGGGTGTTGAGGGTGGAATACTTTTACTGATGGAACTATAGCACAGACCTGGGTTATTAACCACCATATCATTAAAATCATACCTTAAGTCCATCCATTTACCTTCGAGGAAAGTTACTGGGGCAAAGCAGGAATTATGGATTTGTTTGGTTTATCGATGGAGCTCCAACCCAGATCCAGAGGAAGCAGCACCCAGCAAATGTGATGCTAAAATGCCTCAGCACCACCCAAAAGTTCACACTTTTTTCCTCCACCTCCTCCTGCTATGTTTTTATGGCAAAAACTTCCTGTTTTTAGGAGCAGAGCATGGACACTTGCTGGGACTGTGCATGACAACACACAGACTGCCCGGATTTGCTGTGGCTGCCCCTGGATCCCTGGCAGTGCCCAGGCCAGGTTGGACACTGGGGCTGGAGCAATGGGACAGTGGGAGGTGTCCCTGCCATGGCAGGGGTGGCACTGGATGGGCTTTAAGGTCCTTTCCCAACCCAAACCACTCTGCAATTCAATGATAAATGGACTTCAAAATGCAAAGGTCCATTGTCTTCTTGTGGGATAGCCTACATTAATTCCCCATATTGCTTATTAGTTACAAAAATCCACAGAAAAAAACCTGAAAAACAACAAACCAACAAAAAAATCAACCCAGTGGTCAGAGGCCAAAAGACAATATTGATGTCCTTGGTGGCAGTAAACCTGTGGGCTCATTGATGGCATTTGCTCCCCTCACGTGTCATGAGAAGCTCCTTTGTGTCTCTCGGTCCAGCTGTATCATCACTGTATTTTAGTTACAGAGTTATGGTGGTTTTAAAATTAATGAATGAAATACACTGTATAATTTCCAAATATTATTAGCAACACAGTTTTTTACTCCAGATATTTTTATCACAAAGTCATGTTCCCACATCAAAATTTATAAAAAGGAAGGGTTCTTGGGTTTGATTTACATACTCAGGATAGGCAGCTCTGGATAAAAGAGTAACTTGATGTTAATAGAAACAAGGATGCCACTTTTTCTGTATGAAATAGGTGAGATGAATCGTACCTCATATTAGAAGTACGTGCATTTCCCAGTGACAAGTAACAGCTTCTGAGGTGATGAAGGTACAGGTCTGTGTCACTGATATCTGAATTTACTTAGGATTCATTCTGCTCCAGAATAACCAGGTGTTGGGTGTGTATGATCTCCGCTTTCCTATACGTGCCAGGGAAAAACCCCATTTGTACTTGTGTCTGAAATTCCTGGGCAGGAATGCTGACAGTGTCTCTTTTAGGAATAGGACTTAAGTTAATAAATTTATTATGACAAGGGGGTTTTCTTGCTGTTTTTTTGTACAAGCTGCCAATACATTTGGACATTAACTGCAAGTTTCCAAGTGCTGAAGCAATAAAAATGAACACAAATGTACTTGCAGAGGCAAAGAATTTTTTTTTAATCTGCATGATCTTTATTTCTTACACGAAGAATGGTGCAAAGGTCCAGTTCAACAGATTAGTTTTGTCTATCAGCAAACCAGTAACAGAGTCTCAGAGGAGAAGTGATGGCTGATAATCATTCTGAATTCACCTAAAGAAGATTTTTCAAACCTATGTAGATGACAAAAAGTTTGTTCTGTCGAGATCTGGACACCTTACCAAAGCTTCTAATAAAATCATGTCCATAACTTGCTTAGGTTTTGAGGGTTTTTTGTATGCTAAGAGAATATGGGTCGACTACTATACTGATCTCATCCTCAAAAAGAAAATTATATAAAAGGAAACATAAATCCTCCCACTTCAGAAAGATCTTGCTGCAAAAATTTCCACTATTCCTTCAAATAGGTCAGTTATAGATGGAAGCTTTACCAAAAATTATCTATGAGTTATCTAAAAATATATCTGATACTAAAAAAAATAGTCCTCACAGACATGCTGAGAGGAGAAGTTTGTGCGAGCAGTAGAAGAGGCTGAAGAGGAGAAACTCCTGAAAAGTTGCAGCTTAAAAGTCCATCTTCTCCCAAAGCAAAGACGATTTTTCCGTTAAAAGTATTAGCAAGTTACAGACATTTACTCTTCCTTAAGGCAAAAAAAGGAAAAAAAGGAAAAAGGAAGGGCAACTGCAACTCCAAAAAGAGAATTTAATGATGGAATTGCAGAGTCAGCCCTCATACCTGGCACAGGTACTTCCTGCAGCCAGGAAATGTTTTATGTGAACCAGGTATAACGTGCTCTTGGAAAAGCAGTCACTTCACATCTACAGTGCTGATCGTAAAAATCCCTCAAAATAAAAACATTACCTGGAATGTAATCCTAAAATGGATCAACACGGATTCCACATCTGTCAGTGTAATAAACAGCTGAAAGAATCTGCACTAATACTTCCCAGGGACAAGCAACACTGAATATAAATAATATTTATCTTTAGGAACTGGAGGAAAATGCGATATGGAAACACCTCACATCTTGGGCAGAGATTTAAGTAGAGGCACATCAAGACTAATGGGATTAATTATAGTAAGGAGAGTGTGATGAAAATGGAGCTGAGTACCAGACACTACGTACAGTAGGGTTTGTTTCATTCTGTCTGGGAATGCTCCTACCACGCTCCATGAGTGAACACAGGAGCATCTCCAGCCTGTACCCGACTGTTTATACCCAAAAGTGTTTGCTCAAGGAGCACAGAGTCAGTACTCAGCCTCATATCCTGCTCCTGAGATCCCTTCCTTCTTGTGAGAACTTGGGAAACTGCAGTGTGTGGGCAGGGCTGGCACAGTGCCCAGAGCAGCTGTGGCTGTGACCCCTGGCAGTGCCCAGGCCAGGCTGGACTGGGACAGGGGCAGGTGTCCCTGCCATGGCTTTAGGGTGAGAGGGCTTTAAGGTCCCTCCCAACACAAACCATTCTGGGATTTGCGCCTGGGGCCAGGTCTCTTCCAGCAGAGAACCTCCGAGTTATTAGACATCTCAGTGATTTCTTACTGATTTTCCAGATGAAAATGTTGAATTCACTGAAATAAACATTTTCTTGAAAGATTTGATTGGATTTTTAAACTGTTACAGATAGACAAATCTTTAAGGTTTCCTCAGACATTCTGGAGAGGATATTCTACTTTCCCAACAGTTTGGCTGAACAAATCCCTCAAATTGGTATTATTTCCTTTTGGAGCTATTGTGTATATTCTCTTCGAATGCCTTTTTTATGTTGAATAGGAGAAGACAGTCATTTGGGGTGGGAAGATGTAACTTCATCCCTTTGCACATCAGCACAGGAATGTCGATGGGATTTGATGGAAAACTCCTGCTCCCTCTGCTGGCTCAGCCCCAGTAAGGCACCAATATTTCATCACAAATCTGTCAGAAAATGGGAATAACGCCACGAAATCCCACCTGCATCCAAAACACGAGCCCTGTGTCCTGCCTTGTGGGTCCCTCACTACAACAGTTCATGTCCAGGGAAGGGAGGGGAGCACCAGGTGTGGCTCAGGGAGCTGGGAAAGGGGCTCAGCCTGAAGAAAAGGGGCTCAGCCTGGAGAAAAGGAGGCTCAGGGGGGCCCTTCTGGCTCTGCACATGTTCTTAGAGCTGGTGATGGTCTCACGTGTGAAAATCTTGTCTGATATTTATTAATTAGAAGGAAATAAATACATATTATTCTAATATGTATTATTCTAATACATATTATTCTAATTATGCTAAAATTCCCTCTTCAATAGTTATGCAGGAGAAAAGCAGAAGCTTCATAGTACAAACATCTTGTATTTGGGAAGAGAGTTTGGTACATGAACAAGACATATTTTGATCAAATAAATCAGAATACTAGGAACCAAACAGCATGCCTGTGTACATATACATCTTCCTGATATATTGCCTTCTTCAGAAGGAAAACACTGAATTACATAAATGCAAAACAAACTTTCAGGAAAGGTCAGTTCATGCTCAAACAAACTCAAAGACAAACTTTACTGTGGTCAGACGATTTGTCAAAATACTCAAGCCTTGTCTAAAAATGGATTTACGAAAAACCAGCCATCTTTGTGTAAGAACAGGATCCAAATTATTGTTTGGATGGAATACCTTGGACGTGTAGTACATGATACAGTCAGTATTCAGAACCACAATATATGATGGGTCTTTTACTACCTTTTAATTATTTTAATAATTTCTTAAATTAAGTTACCTGACACCTATAGGATCCACCAGCTGTACCTCATCATTCAGCAATTTCTTTCAGAAATGAAACTGAAAAAGCAATTGTGACCCTTCAACTCTTCTGAGATAAAAGTTATGCTTAGACTTCCACACGAGATCAGATAGCTGAGAAACTGCAGAGAGATCTGGCCAAGCAAAAATGAGACCTTCACAGAAATGCCTTTTATCTTTGAAAGGCAGGAATCGAAGGAGAAGAGCATTTGACAAGGGCCCTTTCAGTCGTGGAATTAAAATATAAAGTGGCAGGTTCCAAAAAGCCCTATAAATATATTGAAAGTGAGAAGTAATTGGGTCTTGTGTGAACCAGGAAAGAAGAAGAGGTTTTTTAAAACCCTGCACCAAAAATATTCTGAATGACAGGCAGGCTCAGGCTGGGAAGCTCCAGATAAAAATTGTGTATTTTATAGGTAAGAACAAGCAAGATGTAATTCCTAACTCAGAAGAGAAAAAGCAGACCCTTGGGCTAAGGATTACATGCCTTGGATACTCAGATTTTAGGGTACTTGCCTTTTTTTTCTGTTCCCTTCTGTTTTTTTCTTTTGTTTAATGTCACTTTTATCTCGGCCTGTTGTTCAGAAATTAACAGTATAAATTCTTGGGCTTAGTCCTCACAAAATGAAGGGAAATACAAAGCCAAACAAAATCTGCAGTTTTGTAGCTGAATTTTACCAGGTTCTAAAGTGAATCCAAACTCTTACAGTGACATTAATTTAATGTGATAATGTAAGAGGGGAATAGTCCATCTGCTTGGAAAAGAACAAGGATAACTGTAATAGGTGGAATGATTGGATCCATTACATGGACTTATTTCCCTAACAGGATACTGGAATGAATACAAGTGGACTGATTTGGTGGGCACTACTTCAATATACACCCAGACCAAGAAATGATGAATGCAAGCAAGAAAACTGCAGATAAATATGAGATGGGTTCTTGATAAACACCAGTGAAAACAACAGAGAACCTCAAAGTCTCTGGATTCAGAGAACAAAACTGCCCTGGAAGAACTGAAGAAGCCACAAACATCTCTTACAAGCAGCAGCAGCAGGTCTGCCTGTCTGCAGGTTAATACACCTGCCCTGGTCATAGGGCTCCAGCCACAACAATCCTGCTGGATCCTCATCCAGAAGGAATAAATAACAGGATGGAGAAAAACACAGTCCTGTTTAAACAGACACATCTTACTTAATATAGCTCTGGATAGAAATGAAGCAGAAAGCTTGCATGTCTGCATAGCTCTAAGTTAATTTACACTGAAAAAACAAAGGTAATCTGCAACTTATACTGAGATCCCGTTTCAGCACCAGAGATGCTGCTATCTGGCACCTTTGTGGAATATCCATTTATATCAGAAAAAAACAACCTAATCAAAACACTATTGCAGGCATATTGTGTCCTCAAGGCATTACTCCAAACCATCCTGAGCACTCGAAGTTACAGGAGAATTTTTCTTAAGACAAGACATTAAGTATGTGCACACATATGTGCACTGAGCATTCTGTGTCCAGGGTTCATATTGTGAAACCCCAGCACTGGAGCTCTGAAAGGACACCCAGAATTGATCACAGAAGAATACAGAGGCTGATGCTGCAGTAGAAATTAATTTATTTTAACTGGCACTACTGTATGTAACTATCCATTCAGATGCATGTAATTGTATTCTTCTTTTATAAATATTTTGTGTGTTCCTGAATCACAACATCATCAAGCAGCAAAGGGGAAAACCCACTGTTGAGGTAAAATAAATGTTAACCACAGTTCTCAGAGAAGTTGCTCAGCAGTTTCTAAAGGAGGAAAATTAAGAAGGCATTTTACTGCTATCACTACCAGTGTTCTTTTAACCACAAAAAATTATCAAAACCACATCACACCTAGGAATCATTAGCTTGACTCCACTGCTCCTGTTTGTCAAGAGCTACTGCAAATGAAAGACACAACAAAGCACAGGAATTTCAAAGGCCAGTGTGCTCCTTTGCATTCCCCAAGAAAAGAACACAATACCTTTAACCTTGCTTCAAAGGTTTATTCCCACACTGGAATGCAAAATGACTGGAGTGTAGGAAATGAAGACACCACACAATTTCACAAAGACATCTGGGTGGGCTGTCACCAACCCACGAGACTCAGGCTCAGTACGTGGCACACCTGAAACCTCCAACAGTTGCTTTTCCCAACAGGGAACTTAGGATTTTGAGTTTGTTCACAGTTCTCAGAGATGGGACAGCCTGAGGTCATGGGGCAAATCAGAGCACCAAAACCATCAGGGAAGCTTAGTTTCCAGCTTCTAATTAGCATTCTAAATCATGTTAATGATAAACAAAATTTCAAAATGTCCATAAACACAATCTTTTTTGAGCACTTGAATGAGAAAAAATCCAAAACCCTCAGTGTCCCACCTATGGTCCCTACAGGAACTGCCATGACAAAACCCACCAGTGAAGACAACACTGCTGAAGGGACCTGAAGGACAGCACTGACCGTGTGAAAACATCCAAGAGAATGAAACACCTGGACTCAGCTGCTGAAAGAGTTGCATTTACTGTGAGGGGGGTGAGGCCCTGGCACAGGCTGCCCAGAGCAGCTGTGGCTGCCCCATCCCTGCAGTGTCCAAGGCCAGGCTGGGTGGGGTTGAGGCAACCTGGGATAGCGAAAGGGGTCCCTGCCCATGGCAGGAGGATGGGACTGGACATTTAAGTTTTCTGTTCCACCCCAAACCATTCTGGGATTTATTCATGGGCATGAGAGGATTCATCAAGATCCTGGCAGTGACAGGGTGACAAATGCCTTTTGTATATTATTAGGTAAATTCTGTTCTTTTTAATCTGATTTTAAAGAATCAAATTAGTAGTTTGCCAGAACTGCAAAGCAAATAAATATAGCAAGTTTCAGGCTTACAGTACTGCATGCGATGCAGAAATGTACATATAAGATTTACTGATTTTTTTTCCTTACTGTGTTGCAAAGAAATACAGACTTAAAATATATTATCTTTAAAAAATCTAGGCAGCAATGAATACATCTAATGTAATGTAAGAATTTGGAAGATTAACAACTATATGAAAAATTATTATGCAGTGCAGGGATGCTTGCCACAGTCACAAACAATTCAACCAACCTGATCATCTCATTTTCCCATTCCCTCTCTTGCCCTGAAGAATGCCAAGCAGAACTTCTCAATAAAGCAACTTATTTCTAGGGCAGAATTGCAGTAAATTAAACATACAGTACAGTCACTAGGCATTAGAGAGAACCTCATCAATTCACTTCTGTCATACTAATTTTCAATATATTAATAAGAAAATCCATCTCCTCTTCTGCTTTGCCCAAAACTAGACTGTTGAATCTCGGTACTTCAGAACTGACATTTTTCATTCACAAAATAAGAAACACGTATTTGCAGAGCTTGGCATATACAAAATCCTTAATATCGCTTGTGGGAGATAAGCCAGAAGGAATCCTAGGGCCTGTTAGCAGCACATCTGACAAAGACAGGCCTTTGTACAGAAATCACAACTTAAGGTGATTTGTCTGTGTACAGTTTTCTAAAGGTATCATCAAAGGACTTGTACTTTAAACAGTAAATGTGACACAAATCACAAGAGGATGGAGCCATCTGCTCATGTGTCCTCCCCAAACCCGTCTTTTCATGTGCGTACCTCCCTCACACCAACCACTCCTGCTACAGGAAACTGAGGAGTTCCTATGGGAAGGAAATCTCCACAAAAGCAATGCACAGCCACCACCTCAGCCCCTGAATTCATGATGCCTCTGAAAAACAGACTTTTACTTGCTTTGAGATCCACACCAACTACAACACCACAATGCATGCTTGAACTTCCCAGGAAGTGCCTTCAGGATGGACCAACACCCCAACACCAGACCCTGGGGTAAGAGACCACTGATGTCCAAGGGCTAAGGCATCAGCAAAGCCCCACAGCTCTCCTTCCCCAAATACAACACGGGCTGGAAGATATCAACAGTGGCCAAATTCTGGCAGCGTGAGGAACGCAGCGCCTCTTGCTAAAACCAAGGGACAACAGCTCATTGTCCCACTGCCTTTACCACCACCGTGTCCGCTCATCCTCACCTCTGGTTTCTCAAGGAACATCCATATGAACATCCATAACATAAATATGCACATTAACACAGATGCACGAGCACAAATAGACACTATATCCCAAAATATTTTAAATGTGCTGCCAGATGGCTTTAAAATCCAAAATGAAGGATTTAATTAAAAGCTCTTACCCTGCCAACACTCCGTTTTTGGAAAAAAATATGAAAGTTTAATAAAAATATTTTTAAAGCCTATCAATATTTTTGTAATGTTTCATTTTACAACTACAATCTCCCCCAATCTGTGTCATGAATGAAACAGGCCAAGCCACATGAACCAATACTAACTGTAAACACCTTTCCTGAGACGGTGGAAAAACGAAATTGACATAAATGATGACTAAACTGGGCAATTTCTCCTTTAATTTCAACTATTCCCATTCCTCTCTCTCCCTCCTGTTTAAAAATAAAAGCTTAAAAGAAATTGCTGCTGCTTTCACAAGTTTTGGCTGTAATTAAGCAGGTTTCACTGCCACAAGTTATCACAGACATTTCAGAAGAAGAAAATAAAATTTCTTACTTTCCATCAATGAAACGTGAACCTTGATGCCTGTTTACTGCAAGATTATGTACAACTCTTATTTGGTTTTCCCAGCAACTTATCTCCCCAATAAAACCAGATGATGGTTTACATGAATTTTAAAACACATATAGTTTCAAATTAAAAGTACAGTATTAAAATGAAGTATAATGATGTTTGGAGTCTACAAGATCAACAACTGTTAATTAACAAGAAGAAAGTCCTGCTAAGACCAAAACACATCCAAGGACTGGTTTCAGAAGTGCCAGTATCCACATGCACGGGAGGTGATGATCACTTACCGCTGGACCTGTTTTTGCGGTTTGACTTCCCTCCTGTGAGAAGCATCTTCAGACTGTTTCGAAACATGGTGGTCCTGTTCCACTTGGTTTATTGCAAGCACTACAGAAAGCAGAACAGACATACAAAATCAATTTGGACAACAGGAAGCCATTACAGAGAAGAGGTAAAGAAGCACTAAAACCCAGATAAAATGATGAAAAACTATTTTGCCAATACAATTTCTAACAAAAACATCCACATAATGCCTACCATTCAGTCTGCTTTCAGTCATCCAGGCTTTATTTCCAGGACAACACAATTCTAGGGCTGCTGATAGAGCCAACTTATTTTGCCAAATAATTTATCATCACACAGAAGTAGGGAAGACATAGCATTTAGCCAACTGCCTCCATTTCCCATCACTGTTAAAGTCAAAAGCATCAGAAGGAGCTGCTGCCCTTCCTGCTGCTCAGAAAATCAATCCAAACCACGACTCTAGATGCTCTGCTCCTGCAGTGGTGGACTGTTAAATTCTCCTGCGAGTTGAATAAATTGTCATGAGGAGACAAGTCACTCAAACCCAGAGTAACTGATGCAAAAAATCAAGCAGAAACATTATCCCTGCGTTTTCCCTGCTGTATATGTCTGGGGCGGGGGGGGAAGGTTGTCTTGTGTATTGCTGAAGATAAAAGAGTGTCTGGGATCACCAGGCACACTGACAGCCTGTGCTGGGGAACAGCCACTTATTAAAGCATATAAAGCATCAAAACACCTAAAACAAAAGCAGTTCAAAACAAACCAAAAGAATTGTAAAGAGTCTTTGATCAGTACATACAATAAACCACTATTTTCTTTCTATTGTACACACAATATTCCATAGTTACAAGGTAACACATTCATCTTGTAAAAATAAATAATCAATTTTTTTCCTGTAACAATATTTAGCTCCTCTTGGTGGATGCTCAGTAAGTGCCATCTTGAGCTTCCCCACATTTGTCTGATACTTTCAAGTCTAATAATAAGGTAATGCCCAGTTCATAGAGCTTTATATGTATATTTAAAGACACCCAAAGTCCTTTTAATATTATTTACTCACTTATTGAGACACCCCAGCATTGCAGGGCAGCAGCTCAGAGGACACACATCCCAAGCACAACAACTGCTGCCTTTCCTGACACAAGTTCCCATTCTCTTACCAGACTTCATAAACAGATTTGGGAGTCTGTGTGCACTCATGGATGAGTATTAAATTGTGTAATCGGTATTTCTTTTGCATTTATGAATCACTTGAGCATCCCCAGCACCCTTCTGCCACCAAAATACAAGGAGCTGGTGTTCAGCTCATTCCCAAGGCTCCTAAATGAGGCTTAGGTCCTCTTTGGAGCATCTCAACGTTACATGACTATCAAAAAAATTCCATCTGTGTTCACAGACAATTGTTGAGGGACTTTCCCCATGTTGGCTTGCACTGCCTAGAGAACTGAGCAGAGCTATGCCACCAGTGCTGAGCTACAACTGAATTCAACCAAATTCTGTCAGAGAAGTCACCTAGCCTGGGCCATGCCCAAGGTGAGTCTCATAGTTTGCTAATAATTATATTTACCTCTATCTTGCACATGGCAAACAGGGCCAGAAGTGCTGTGCTGCTAGCAGGGCTGAATTAAGGCTCTGCACAGGGCACAGACTCCATGAATCTGCTCCCAAGAACCCCAGAGCAGAGAGAGAACTGATGTCCTGCATAAAGACCCTGGGTTACTGGCCAAGGGACATCCCAAGGACTAATTCCATATTCTCAGAGGACTGCTGGACTATAGGAAGATGACTGCCCATGGCAGGGGTTGGAACTAAATGGTCTTTAAGGTCCCTTCAACCCAAACCAGCCGTGATTCTGTGACTCTGCTTTAGCTGCAATTCCTGATATGGCTCCTCATTGTGGCTTACACACAATATTGATGCATTCTAAATGTAAGCACTCATTAGACATATATTCTGATTAGTTAAGGTGTTCACAACAGTGGAGCAGGTGAGAAAAATCAGCTGCTGGTTTTCATTTTCATGCACAACTGCGTCCCTTTATGGCTTTGAGCAAACACGGTCACAGCTCTTCCTCAGTTCAGCCAACACCACTAAGCCAGAAGTAATATTTCAGAATAAGCACTCTAAATTAAAAATCCTGTTGGTCATATTAGTTCATGGAATTAGAAGCATTAAACAGCAAACAGAATTGCAGTATTAGGAAGAGCTGGATCAGACGATTTTTCATCCTAATTCATGAACTGCTCAGTGCACCCCACAGCACCAGTCAACGCCTTCCTCCAGGGTCAGCAGCAGCAAAAGCTGCAGGAATGTGATGGGCATCCTTCCCACGCCCAATGACACAGGATGCTTTTGGCAACAATTTGGGCAGCCAAGAGCTACTACACTTGTTTTGTCCTCTACCTTGTCATTTTTAAGTTGACCAAACAAAATGAAGACATTGTACAGGCACAAGTCTCCAGATGAGTAAGAAAGGTATAATCTCCATACAGCATTTTTAGAAAAAAAACAGCTCAAGAATCTCCTGGTTTATGTCCAGACACTGTGCCACATGTCTGATCTTCTAACAAACCTAAATTTCAATGAAATACACAAACAATAATAAGTTCCTGGAGCATGAGAAGGCAATAGTACAAATATGATGAGGAAAAAACCACAAAGTGGAGGGGATAGAGGCAGACTGAGCTCTGCAATCTGCAAATTTGCACCAAATGCTAAGCTTGAACAAGTCAGCAACATCTGATTAAATCCTTCAGGATGACTAAGGCCTTTTTCAGTGTTTTCTTAATTTTAAGACAGAGTTTGAAGACAGGCTGCAAAAACCACCTCATGTTTTAGGTGGCTACACATTATTACAGCTCACAGAAGTCAGTTTGGCTTCTTTCTAAAGAGAGATTGTCTGTCAGACACAGAAGTACAAAGTCAAAGCAAATTTTTTTGCCTATATACCACCAGTAGAACAACCAGATCCCTGTATTCTCCTCCTGTCTGATCACCCCACTAAAAATAAAATTTTATTTTATATAAAGCTGATTAGCCAAGCTAAGCTCTTGTTCAAAAGAGTGTTTGATGTCCAGTGAGTCGTACAAACATTGCTGGCAACTCATGCACGTCAGCGTGAGAAGCTATTAAATGTATATCATAAGATTAGAATTCTGTGTTTTTTCCAATAAGGCAAATTTTTAACTACAAAAGGAGGAATGGAATGCATCCTAAGTCCTATGTGCAATGCACATCTCTTAAGAATTTGATTCCCCTTTAAGTGTTCAGCTCCTTCCTCACCTCTGCAATGAAAATACCTATGCAGAGGGACAAGCATTGCAAAAACTGGATGTAGAAAATAAAACTACAAACAAACACTCTAAAAGAAACAGAGTTCTTTATCCACGTGCCTGATCTCACCAGGAGTCAGCCTTGTGCAGCAGTCATGCTTCCTGTGCAGCACAGTGATGCTCACAGGTTTCAGCAGCACAGCTGGAGTGGCCACTGCAGAGCTTTAACTGAACGGGTGAAAAAGACAACCCCCCCAAAAAAACGAAAAAAGGAAAAAACATCTTGCCAAATTGGAGGTGGTTCAAGCGTTCTGTCAGCTGCCTCTTTGGAAATGAATTTGTAGTTGAAAAGTGAAGTACAAGCCTGTGCCAGCTCATGAGATCCCACTACCTCACTCTCCGGGTTGGGCAGCAGCAAATTAAGATAGAATTTACTTCCAGAACCTTCTTAATATTCAGCAGAAGTCTATGAACACTGTGGAGTCAAAAATTCTCAATACATTATGTTAATAGGTTAAACATAATATTATAAATATTTATAATGTTATAAAGTAGAAGTATTTGCAAACTTCAATTAAAGCACATTTTCCAATGAGGATCTCACTGCTTATTCCTTTATTTATCAGCTTCTGTCCAACTCAGGAGATCCTGAGGCATCACATTGCTCTAGTACACCTTCCCCAAAGGAACAGTGGAAAGAAAATTGTTTTTAAAGGGTCATTTGAAAAAAAAACAAAAACCAAAAGTCCTTTGATGGAAAATAGACTCAGTTGTGCAAAGTAACAGAAAAGCTTGGTACTCTATTCTATTTCAAAGGTTCCTGGTAGCACAGGATTAGCTGAACTCACTCACTACAGCAGAAATTAAGAAGTGCATGTAACAAATATATTAAGATGCTAGAAAAAGGAATATTAGTTTTTAAGGATTTTACAACATGTAAAGCCTAAATGAACATTTTGTGAACAAAAAAACCCATAACTTTTCATAAATTAGTGAAAAATTTTCAAAGAGCATTCAAGCTCCAGGAAGGAAGAGGTAACAAGGGACTTTTTTTACACAAGTGACAGATCTATAAAACTAACTATCACACAATGAAATTAATTGAAAAATGAAAACAAAACAACAGGGCTTGACTTTCAAGCATTTACTCCACACGTAATGGGTACTGTACACAGATGTGTTCCACATTGCCTGTAACTGCTGCCAGACCGAAACTTCTCGTGCTCCTCAAATTAATTATTCGAAGTTTAACCTGAACTCTTATTTTAAATAGCCCTGAAATTTCAGAGGATGTTTTGAGAGACAGCCTGGTGACGAGGACTAAAGAAGGCTTGAGCCATACTTTGATGCTCACAGGAGCACTGGGATGGCCACAGTCATCACTGAGAACTGTCAGGAAGTGGCAGAAGCTCCGTGAACTCCATGATGACCAAATCCATTAAACTCTGCCTCCAGAACACTCTGACTCACCACAGGGGTGGGAATAACTGATTGCAACAACACTGAAGTCAAAGGAAATGTATATTTATAAGCTTGGTCCATGCACACTTAAACACACAGGAGCAGAATTTAGAGATTAAGTTCAGAGATTAAATATTTCCAGGAACTTTCGGAATGAAAACAGCGCTGTTGTGACCTAGCAAGTTTGCCAAGAACTTCTATGATTACTTGGAAATAGGAAAACAACAAAGGTATTAAAAGCACTAAACTCTACCAATTAGAGGTCTTTAAGCAATTAAGAGTTTATTAAACAGAGTTCTCTAATAGGCTTTAGAACAACAAAATTAATTGTTTGATGTTATGTTCCTCACAAAAGCCTGACCACTAATAACTGACATGGGGGGCCTGACGTGAATGCCAATCTGCCAATTCATTCCTAAAAAAAATACTTAGAGATCTGTGACTGCCCTTCCCACAGATCCTGCACTGGAGTCCCATAACCCTAGAGCCCCTGCACTTGTGTTCTCTCCTGTCCTCCTGGTATGACCCCATTGTCTTTGCTTCTCCAACTACCTTCGACAGAAATACACAAAAATACACCCATAAAAGACCTAAGAGTATTCCCACTAGAAACACACGTGCAGCAGGTCAACATAATGTTTCACAAGGAAGCAGGAGGTTGGCCTTAACCCCTGCTTTTATTTTATCAGAAGAAGCAGCTGCTAATGCTCAGTTAAAAAGCAATTCTGAGAGCATAACAAAGTAATATTCCCACGTTTGTGAAGTTCCCAACAACAGCCCTAAGGTGAGCGTAGCCATACAGATTTCTTGATGAGTCTATGGTGATTATGTTCACTTTAAGTCTGTGGCATTTATGTTCAGAGGTAATTTTTATGGAGTAAGAGCCTGCGAGGAAGGAGACAAGCACTGTATTATTATGGAAACCCACACAACTTAGCAGAGGAACAGCTCATTTTGGTGCTCTGCTTGGACAACAGCACTTCCAGAGGGTGAAGCTATCTGTACCTGGAGCTGAGGCAGGACAGCACCAGGAAGGTGCAGTGCTCAACCCCTCAGCACACACGAGCTCTGCGCAGCTCCAGCTTCCCCTTCTCTGCTAACAGGAGATTGTTCTGCCTTTTGTCTGGAACACAGTCATACTTCAAGTAAGGACAAAGGAGAATAAAAGCACAACTGCTCTCAAAGAAAGACTGCACTGACAGACAGCTTATGACTCACTCTGAATCCAGAGAAACTCACTACTCTCAAACAATAATAATCCTCATCAGATAACACTGCAGCAACACAATATCAACTAACAGACTTTGTAAGCATAACTTTTCAGACAACATTTGAATTTACTTTTCTGGGAAAAAGATTTCTCCAGCAATACTTTTTACTTATGTGTTGACATTTAACACCTATTTAAAACGAGATCAGAAACACTGCAGAAAAAAGGCAATCATTTACTAGCAGAAGGCCAAAACTCAGTTCTCTCCTCAACATGAAAATGTGATGACCTTGAAATTGAGGAAATTTGATTTTGAACCAGGCTTTGTCATTTTGCATAACCTGGTTTCTAATTCTAGATTAATGATACAGACTGAATTCCCAAAGGACACTTCCATTCTCTATGTACAATGTCATAATTATCCAGCCTTGGAGAAAAACGATAACCAAAGTTAGCAATGCTATCATCTCACTTTCTTCCATTCACCCATGGTGCTTTTAGTGTCTTCTGTGTTGCTCATAACAGTTAAAATTATTGTTTTGGTTTTAAATACTACTAGTAACTGTCTCCATCAACAACCATGTGAATAGGTATTAAAGTTTGAAATACAATGTGGTACAGTTTTGCAGCTAAGTCTTGCTAAACTGCCCTGAAAGAAATTTCAGAGCACTTCCCACAGCTGGAATCAGAATGGCCAAGACTGGAAGGGACCTTAAAGTTCACCTGGTACCACCCCTGCCATGGCAGGGACACCTGCCCCTGTCCCAGTGTCCAGCCTGGCCTGGGCACTGCCAGGGGTCACAGCCACAGCTGCTCTGGGCACTGTGCCAGCCCTGCCCACCCTCACAGGGAACAATTCCTTCCTCATATCCAAACAAACCTACTCTCTGTCACTGAGGGCATTCCTCCTTGTGCTGTCACTCCAGGCCCTTGTAAACCATCTCTTCATCTTCCTTGCGGGCTCCTTTCAGGTGTTGAAAGGCTGCTGTAGGGTCACCCTAGAGTCCTCTGTTTGCTGAGCAATCCCAGCCCTCCAGCCTTTCCCCACAGCAGCTCTGATCTATCCTGTGATCACTCTGGAGCTTCCTCCAGACTCACTCCAACAAATCCACTCCTTCCTGTGCTCAGTCAACAACCTCACCGTGCCAGGATCCACCCTTCTGATTCTGCCCCAAACCACCAAACAACTGAAACACAGAGAATTTCCTGCATTTCAACTTTTGGCTGTGACAGGGAGCCTCCAAAAACTTGTCACTCAAAATCACACCAGCCCCATACTGGACGTTTTGCTTCAGGCTCCTATCAATCTGAAGTTACTTTTGATAATTAATTGGTACATCAGAAAATGAAAACAAAAAATGGGCAAGGTACAAAGTCAGAAAATGTTATAGCACTCGTCTGTTTCAAGAGATTAAAGGAAATTGTAATTATTTCTTCATTTTTAACTAATCAAAAATACATTTTAAAATACAGACCTAATTAAGGAGCTGCTGTAAGCCTGTTCTGCAATAAGTCTCAATAGTATTTAATATGAAACTGGAGTTTAATCCATTGGCAAGCACTGGAGATTTTCTCAGAACACGGAATATTTTGGGTTTTATATAAAAAAAAAACCTTGAAAAATTAAAACACCAACGTACATTTTTACAGAATGCAGTGTCACTATTACACATTGCATTTACAAAAAAGAATCAATATTTTAATTAGCAGTTAGAATTAACTCAATAAATAACATGAAAGCCCATATATTGTTTTATTACATCCATTCTCTTTCCTCTCCTACCTCCAGTAGGAAAAGAGAATGATCAAACACTAATATGTGAAAGCTCTTACAACTTTTTCTCTAATACAATCAGGTCAAGATTTGGTAAAACTGAGAAAGACAGTGCCCTTGTTCCAATTTCAGGTGATCACACATTGACAATAAAACAACAGAAGACAACTGCAAATCTATTTAAACAATTAAATCATGCCTGCAAAGAACACATGGGACTGTCAGAAGAAAAGGTTCTCCTACCTTGATATCTTTAGACAAGTTAAATCTCTAGCAAAAAGTGTCCTCCTCCATTCACTGCAAGCCCTGAAAGACACAAAGAAACCCAACAGAATTTAGTAGTGTCTTCTCAGCACCCTCTGTGCCCCACCCTGTCCATGCACAGAACTACAATAATCCCATCCCAGGAACAAACCCACAACATTTCCAGAGTATTACTGTGTAAGCATCAGGCAGACCCCACTCTTCATCCTTACACTTAAAAAGTGAATGTTTCTGCTTTTAAATTGCTGTTAATCAATCCTAACTTTGGCCACTTGTCTCTTCCTTCTCACTACATTTCAAATGGGAGGAGAAGAAAAGCAGATATACTGCCCTTTGACACTCATCATCTAGTACATGATTTAACAAGTATATTTCCCTTCATCTTATCAAATTCTCCAGCTAAAATCCTACAACCTGCCCACTGCGTTTTTTTTAAAAACTCAATCCTTACATAAACGTAACTCCCAAGAGGGATCCAGCACTAAATCAAGGGCTCAGTACTTGGCCCCTTCGCTCTGCCATCATGTACTTAGAACATGAAGTTCATCAACGAAAAGCCACAAGAAATTTATCTTGCCACTTACTGAAAAAGATGAGAGCAGCTATTTTATTCCCAGCCTGTGTTTTATTTGTGCTGACGATATTGTATTACAGCCTTCACCAATCTATTGTTTTAGAAATCTCATTTGAGAGCCAGCAAGTCGAAGGAAATACAGACACATCTCATTTGTCAGCCAACAAACAAACAAAAAGAATCTAAGTAAATTGAGGCCACCTTGTATTTGCAGGTTTAAAGCAAAGTAGAATAAGTGTTCAACTGCATCAGTCAGGTTTTTTCTTCTCCTGCAAGAGGATACTGAGAAGTAATTGACAGCTTTACTTGGGATTAATGGTGCTCCCAGAATCCCAACACTGACTTCTCCTATGGTCTTAGATTAATAGTTTTGTATGTAAAACTGTAAGACATTCCATAAATTAATCAAAAACCCTACTTTATTTCTCAGGGCTGCCAATAACGTTCCTGCTTTCAATTTTCCATTTCTCTGGAAAAACAACTAAAGAGCCAGGAACCAGCATAGCCCTTCCACAGGAGCAGAGAGGTTTCGTTCAGTCCAGCAGGGAAACGTCCAAAGGCACTAACGGGATCCCCATGACAGGAGCAATGTCCCACAGGGTGTGGAACTGGATGAACTTTAGGGTCCATTTCATCCCAAAACATTCTGGGACTCTATGATTCTAAAGAAACTCTTCCTTAGAACCTAAATAGGCAAAAGAAAAAACAGATCTTAAGATATACATTTGGCATTCTCCACAATTCTTTTAAACAGTCCAAATCTGGGTACTTGCAAATACCTCAGGTGAGTGAGTAATTCTTTCTTTCAAAAGCAGCAATGTTACAATTTTTGGAAAACAGAAAACATTAATGGAGTAACTAAAAATAACTCCTTATAAATGTTTCAGTTTGCTGCCATCTATCTTCTTAATACAGCTCTTAATGTGATACCCTGTAAAACAAAGAGCAGGATTGGCCTGTGCCGTGTGAGCTGCAAACAAGAACTTATAACCCATCATCTGCTCAGGAACTCCCCATCTGCATTCCATGAGCAGATCCAATGAATCTGCTTTGCACTGAGCTTTTAAACAGCAGAGCTTTCATCTGCCACAGGATTACATTAGAAATCTTTATGTGAATGCACCAGATATTAGTGGGTCATCAATAAAGACTGAATGTCATTAAAGTGCTTTTATTCTTTAAATGCCTTTAACCTCTAATTATATTTGTAAATTCTGCTATTGAACTGTATGAGTTATAAATTCTGATATGTTGTACCACAACAAATACATTTAGAGACTTATATACAAACAGCTTTGGTGGCGGAGAATCACTTTTAGAATCATTCCTTCTCGATTAAACACACAAATCACCAACTGCCATGTTTCAATCAGAAGCAACATTCAGAGTTTCAGAAGATAATGGTAAGTTTGGAGGGTGAAAGCCTCTGGCCTGTAACATGGCTACAAGTGGTAATATTTTTTTTAAAACATTATTATAAAACTACTCCTTTTCTTTTTATTCTATCAGCATTGTTTTTCCAAGTACTGCTGGACCTGGCAGGGAGAAGGGACCAGTCCAACATCTTAACTCTCCCTTCCCAACCAGTAACTGACTCGTTCCCACTTTGTTCTGCTGACTGCCTTGCCAGGCACAAGGTGGGTGTTTGTGGTCAGAGAGACATCTAGTGAATTAGCTTGGAGAATTATTTCTCACAAGTTTGAGTTTTGCCCTGTTCTCAGGGTAATAAGGAGAAAGTTCCCAAGGTGATAACATGGTCAAAACCAGGTTGGAATTAGTGAAAAACAAGTTAGAAAAACAAGAAGGAATTCACAACAAGGACAGACACCTGGTGTTTTTTCCGTGGGACACATCCTGGGAGATGTTTGTCCCAGTGGACCAAAGAACTACGGTTCTGTTCCGTGCATCGGATCATGCTTTAAATATGGGCTCTCAGTTCAATAAAATCGGCTTCTTTTCCCAAAAGGAGTCTGTGTGCTTTGTTGTTCCTTTTGTCTTTTCTCCCTTTTATTTAGGTCTGATACCACAGGTGCTGGGTAGCACAGTCCCTGCCAGGCACTGCCCTGCCCACTGCTGCAGCCCTCGGACTCCTGCTGCCCCTGCCCATGGTGCCAACCTGGTCCATAAAATCCAGCGAGGCACTGCCAGCTGTTGACTCCAAACTGTCATCCGGGTTTGCAGATGTAAAACATGACCATGGGATAGGAATATTCCCGAGTTCCACCGTAAAGACAATAATATAATGAATGCTTTTTGCCAACGGGGTCGGGCATTTATGTCAGGAACAACATAAACAGAAAGAAAACACAGAGTGTGTCACAAGGCCTCCTGTGATACAGAACAGCAGGAAAACACACTTTGCACATGGATCCTTTCACTGACACTGCAACCAACTGCTGATTCCCCTTCTTCTGAACAATCCTCAGCCCAGAACAGAATCAATTCAATTATACATTTCTTACAGCATATTTACTGTTCCACGGCTTGTGTCACTTCGTTCACATCCATCCCTATAACAGAAATTATCCAATTTAAACAGTTTTTGATAATTCTCTGTGTTAGGGACCTTTTCACTGCTTCAGACAATTTCTGAATGAAGCCATCATGGACAAAGCTGCTCAGACAGTTGAGAATGAACAGACATTACAAATTTTCCAGAGTAAGAGAACAAAGAAATGCTATTGAAAAGTACAAGTTGGTAATCATGGTACAAAGCCAAGTAAGCAAACACTTAAAAACTCAGGAGGGGAGGTAGTTAAGTAACTCAGACACAAACTAGTTATCCTGCAGACCCAAATAATTTCTTACTTATGTACATCTGGTAGGTAATAACAACTGAGTTCTAGAGAAGAATGTGTTGTTTTTAACACTGAAGCGTAAAACAGCAAAAAGCTGCACATTCACCAGCCCTCTAACATCCTTCACATCCATGTTCAAATATTTCTTAAAAAGAGCTTTTCTTATATTCTATTAAACCCATAAGTATATGGCACGCAAATTAACTCAATTTTTAAATACCCTAGTGCATGAATGCACCAAGAAAAGGCATAAAATCAAAGCTAGCTGAGTGACTGCCCATGAGAAGGGCTCCTACCTAATGTAGGAATTACTGAAACAGGCAAGAATGGTTTATGAAAAAAAAAATCCAAATAGTTTCAACACTTTCAGCTGTCAGAATTAAGCACCTTCCAGTCACTCTAATACAGAAAACTGCCTATATAAGGAATTAATACTTTCAGGTACATCAACAGTCATTGTAGCTGCAATATTTTCCTGTCAGGCTAAAATCCATGAAGAAATAAAAATTTAAAGCTTTAAGATTTGAGGCAGAAACCAGAAAAGCTGCCATCCACGGCAACTTGACTGCATAGTCTGAAATCATACCAGAATGTTTGATTTCACAGCAACAGTTTGAGAAGTCTCTTGAGATATCCTGAGCTGAATACCACCCATCCTATAATTGAAAATATTGAACATTAGTA
This sequence comes from Toxostoma redivivum, assembly GCA_013397375.1. Taxonomy (NCBI): domain Eukaryota; kingdom Metazoa; phylum Chordata; class Aves; order Passeriformes; family Mimidae; genus Toxostoma; species Toxostoma redivivum. Next base: position 476,652 of record VXBI01001945.1, read on the forward strand.
CTGAGAAACATCCAAATAAAAGGCTGAAGTAAGCCTAGTTTTCTGTTAATCCTAGAGTGAACAAAGGAACCTTCTCCCCCCTCAATCCAAGCAAGCAGGTAAAAATTCACAGCAATTTTGCAAAGCTAATTGAATCTGAAGCCTCTGGACCAAACATAGCATAGGTCACATGTATCCTGATCTCAACAGTTTAATTATATTTTCCCAGAGAAATTAGCACCTTACTCATACTTTTATCAACAGAACATTAATACATAGACATTAAACACAATGACTATCTGTCTTTGAAAACCAAAACTACCCCAATGATCAGAACACGCTGCTCAGCCAGTCCTGCTGGAAAGCAAGGGCTCTGAAACGGTCTCATGAATAGGGACTTCCATCTTTAAATGAGGTTATTTTTCTAGTTTTGGCTGTCAGATGCACCAGCTGGTATTCATCTGATAAATTGAGTAAGCTTGGATGGTATTCTAAAATCAAATCAAATCACAGTTTAAATTCTTTGCACATATATGCATGTTGGAAACAAAATACATACTGACTAAAATAATCTTGGTTCCAGTTGTAACTTGCCTAAATTAATTTTTAAGCAACGTGTGTTTTAATGATGTCTGTCACATAACAAATCAAAGATCAGGGAAATGAGAACATTCTTTAAATTACTGTCATGTAACTATGACTGACCTAATTTTACTGAGCACTAATATGGAAAACAAGTCTTGTGTTTCCATCTTGACAAAGAGTTTGCCTTCTTAACCTCATATTCTCTAATTAAAAGATGCGAATAATATGTTATCATACATAATGACTGCACTTACACAGCTCATTACACGGGAACATAGACCATTGATAAATCAAGAATTCCACAAATAAAACCATACAATATAACACTCCAGTCCAAAATTAGATTTGTCTTGGCTGATTTTCAGTAGAATTAAACAAGCATCCAACTCTACCATCTTTTAAGTTGGCAACAGTTTCTTCACAATCATCACTCTAAATAACTATGGGAAAGCATCCAGACCTCAATGGAGTTACGAAAAAAAAAAAAAATCAGAAAACTGACCATGCTTTATATTAAGATGTTTTTGCTTATCATATGTGCCTAAAAAAAACCCCACCCTGTGTGTTAAATCTAGGTGACATCCACATTCTGCTCTTAACAACTCAGACTCCTGTTTTATGTGAAAATTTTAAGGAGCTCCCATTTTATTCTCTGCTCACAGAGTTCCGACCTATTCATGGAGGATCACATTTTTTAGCATCTTAATCTTGTTTATCAAAATTTACAAATTTACCTATTTACCCCCTTTTCCCCAGCAATCTGGGGGCAGGAGCTGTTACTGTTTTGGTGGTACCTGGTGGTCCCTAGCCCTCACCTCTCTCATGTTTTCAGCTCTAATCACCATCCTATGTTGGGTAACTCTGATTACGATCTGCCTCTTCACCTTCTCTCCTCCATCTCAGATCAGTTGTTGTTTATTAACCAGCTGGTTTGGGTCCTGAACTCCCCATGCGACTATGAAATGGTGGGTTATGATCAGGATGCACCCAGAAAAATATTTTCCTTCCAGAGTAGTTCAAGGCTAGAGGACTTACTGTACTTTTCTGACTTTTAACAGATGTTAAAAATGCAAATACCCAGACAGAAGACTTCCTGGTCCAGAGACACCATGACATTGAAAGGACAGCTAACACAGCAGGCCTTTGGAACATCCCACGCCTTCTCCCATCCTCTCAATGCTGCTATAAGCTTTGCCAGGCATTTCAGTAAGAACCAAACAGAAAATTCTGACAATACTGCTCAAATATATGCAATCCAACCTGGTCCAGTGGACTAAACACAATCTAGTGGAAAGCTGGCCTGCCCATGGCAGGAAGTTGGAATGAGATGAGCTTTAAGGTCCCTTTCGACCCAAACCATTCTGGGATTCTAACCATTTTAAGGATGAAATTGCTGCAATTCAGGAGTGTCACTCACAGCACAGCTTTATCTCACATGTCATGTTTACATCTCTGTGTCCACACACTAACATCACTGCTAATGCCGTGTCAGACAGTAAAAGAAAGAGGCTGGGAAGCAGCTGGAAGAGCCAGGACCTGCTGGAAATGGCTCCAGAACGGACTAGTAGAGATTCCCTCTTCTCCCTGGTGTCTTCTTGGTTTATTTGAGTTTTTACTAGAAACCGAGCTCATTTTTCACAAGCTTGTCTCATTTAACTTTTCTCTGAAAGGACGCGTGCACAGGACCTGTTCCACAGGGAACTTCTGCTGCTCCAACCTGAGGAGGTATCTCAACAGCTGTCACTGTGCTGCTTCAGCTCAGAACCCTCTGAGGAGATAAAATAACCCTGAGGATATAAAATATCTACTTCAAAGCTCCTTAATCAGCTTCCACAGAACAAACTAGGAACATCAACATATTTTCTTTGTTCCTTCAGAAAGCGCAACCAGAACTCAAGTACTCAAACGCTACTCTTCTTTCCAGTCTGTTTTCCTCTTTGTAAATAGACCATGTGAAAGCAACCTGGAAATATGTGAAGATAAAAACACTTGTTAGGAGAGAGAAGTAAGTGCACATAGGGGAAGAAACTGGAAAAATTAAACAAGATTGAAAAGGGAGAGAAATGAGCCTTTAAAGGAGAGAGAGGGTAAAAGAGGGGTCTTGGGTTTTTTTAACAGAAGTATTTCAAGTATGTTGAATACTTTATTTGAATTAATTTGTTTTCATATTGCCAGAGAACAGAATTATCTATAGTTGAATGAAACAAAAGTAACATCCTACTGACAGCTTTCCCAGGGAGAAGTACACATCTTTTTATAAAGTCAATCAAACATATTATATAGCTGCAGTTCTCTTTCAAACCAAAGTTCTCTTTCAGCAAAATCAGAACTGTTAAGGTTTAACGTACACAAACAACTTGGGCTTTGGGTTGAAACAAGAAGAAAGACAGAAAGAAAGAGCCTACCTTACAAAGAATTTTTCATCTGTGAATCCACACTTACAGTAAAAGAACAATCCCTTTTTTTGTGTTTTTAAGTCTGCTAACACTGCAGACCAGCTCTTAGATTTGGAGTGAAATGCAGCAAAGATAAGGGGTTTTAAGTGAGAGCATTTCGCCTGTCATTTATTTGATAGCTGGCTAACTGTTCCATGCAGGAAAACTGGGACTCGGCAGAAGTGGATATTCTGCTTTAAGTCACTTCTTCAAGCCTTCCAACAAGGGAGCACACAGTTGATTAAGTACTTGAAAGACAGGACTTATTTATACACCTTTTATCTTTCATGGTGTATTTAAGTAATATTTTACATAGGCCTGACTACTTCAGACAGTGTGTTTAAACTATGAGTTATAAATGAAGCCATTGTATGAGTACATTTGAAATTACAGCACATAGCAGGCTTCAAAAGAATTCAGTGTTGTAAACACGAGCTCCACTCCTCATACTGTCCTCCTCAGCTAACAATCAGGAGTTTCTGGTTTCATCCCACAACCGGCAGCAAAAATGGAGATACACAGAGTTACAGTTCTGGCAAAAGCAACTGTGCTTCCTCAGCCTGACGCAAGTGAGAACTGAAAGCCCAGCGAGATTCTTTTCAACGGGAGAAACCAGCAAGCCTTCAAGCAAGCTGTTAGGGGTTCACAAAGGGAATCACAAAGTCCACAAAGTCTAGAGGAAATAAACAGTGGCAGGCAGAAAACATTCACAGTGAGAGACCCAGAGTAAGCTGAGCACTTCCCAAATGCAAGACTGAGTTACTTTCAATGGGACTCCTGAAAACTACATTACCATGGCTTAAGAAGTTGGCTTTGAATACCAAGTACCCTCTTAATTGATCCCAGTTGCAAACCAAAATATTATATCGGCCTCAGGAGCCTTGCCTTTGGCTCAGAAGTGCCTTAGTCATTTCAGCTGGCTGGTACAGGAGCTTTGGAAAAACTGGACCTGCAATTTGCTTGGCCGTGGTCAGTGTATCACACACCCCTCCTGCCTCCTCTTCTGCACCGTCCTTTCTCTGGTTTCACAGAGAGCCAAGATGAGTGGTGATGATGCTGCAGTTCCAGAGCTTCTCTGAGTCCCTCCAGCAGCAGAATGCTTGGGGACACTGTTCTCTTTCACTCTGGGAAAGGAAACGCTCTGTCCCTGACTCATGGATAGAGTCAAAGAGTATCAGAAAGTGTGTATCAAAGTCAGTGATAACACAGCAGAGCTAAATACTGCACTGTTGGTTTGGGATTTTAGACAAAGCCTTTACACCCTCCCCCGTTTTTAGCTTCAATAAAACTTTGGCAGTGAGGGGTGAGATTTCTCCATAAAGCTGCAGAACTACAAAAACAAATTGATTTTTTAAATCATATCTACAGTTCATCCTATGGAAGAGATATAAATGCCTCCTAGAGATGGAGAGGGAATGTTCTTTTCCCCAACATTTGGAATGTAAATGATTGCAACTGGCATGTATAATCATCAGTAACTTATGTCATCATTCACTGAGGCGAATCCCAAATTCTGTCCATTTCTTGGCATTGAAGAGTGTGCACAACCAAGGAAAATAAGAAGAAAGAACAAAAATAACTGGCTTGCTTTCTTTCTGAAGCACACAGTATCAGAGTACTTGAACTGAAGAAATAATCAACACTCACTCACACTTGTCTCTCTAAAGCCATTGAGCAGATTTGCTCGTGAGAGCAGCATGACCCAAGCCTTACACTCACTGCTCCTTTCTGCTGTGGCACCACCACTAACTCTTACATTACTGTAACAGTCTCTGTCTGGAAGGAGGATTGGCACAGAAGTGTTACCAGCGCTGCAAAGATTTTCTCTGTAGAGCAGAAGTTCACATTCCACAGCAGTAACTGCATCCTATATCCAATACTCATACATATATATCTTCACCCCACTTTGACACAGACTCTTATGGCAGAGCTCGAAGAATTCAAGGCTTGAGGAACCCCTTTGGTTACAGTCCCACTTCTTTGGTCTCAGCCTTAAAACAGCAACCCATTCTCTCCTTTGCTGTAGCTAACATAGCCAAAATGCCTGATTCACCTTTATTATACTCTGAAATGATGTCTATTAAGAAACAATGGTCTGAAATTTCCTCAAGCAAGTTCTGCAGGAAAACATTTCTTACATCAAGATGCGTTACAGCAAATACAGTAATCTCCTGGCTGTATTACCACCCATATCAAAAAGGGTTTTTTCTTTAGCAAGAATGAGTCTGAAATGTGAAAAATAGTTAAATGTTCAGAGTCTTGTAGTTAAATTGGATTATCTGGAATCTAAATTGAGTATAGCACATTTTCCGAAGTTTATTGCTCTTAGAGCCAAATAATGCAAATGATACTGCAGGAACCACTTCAGAATAGTCTTAACAGAAATCCAAAAAAGTCATATTTTTCTCAACTACCAGAGAGAGCTTTTATGCTCTATGAACACACACAAGGAAAGCAAAGGAGGAAAATCTCTGCTCTTGGCTTTTGGGCCCTTGCTATTAAAGCAATATTCATAATCCCCACTGCCCAGCTGTGTGATACATTCATTTAACTTGTTAGCCTTTAAAGATCACAAGACCCATGAACAAATCCCTCCTTAATACATGACTGAAGCAACTCCCCAGCTCAGCAACACCTCCCAGGAACAGAGCCAAGACAAGAAGATGAATATGGATACTAAAGAACACAAGAAAAGTGGCATGACCTCACTTCTAGCAAGGATTTAAAGGGCATCATGCTGAGAGACACACATGATATGTACGTATATTCCACTTGAAATCTGTGCTTCATTCGCTGTTTTCCAAGAACTGGTTTTAAAACACATCTCCTTCTTCACTGCTCAGTTTCTCTATACTCCAGCATTCCTTCTCTACCTGTCATAACCTGTTTCAAGTCTTCCTCAGCTCTAAAATATCTTCTACAAAATGAGCTGACCAAACCTCAGGCTTCAGGACGTCGCCATTCCAAAAATCTCCACAATAGCTCCATAATGCTTTCTATTATTCACTATTTCTTTCCTATTAATCCCCAACAATTCTCAGTGAGATTTCATTGCTGTTTACATTTTAAAGATGCCAAGATCTGAGCTGATGTTTCCATGGCTCTACTAGTCATGATCCCAAGATTCTCTACACTGCAGTAACAATCAGTTAGGAATCATAATTTTCTGTAACTTGGATTTGTTTTTCCAGCACATGCAGCACTTACATTTGTTGTATTTCATTCCAATTTATTCACCAGTAGTTAAAGATTAGGACCCTTCTGCAACCCTTCAGCCATCCTTTGCTTCTACTCTACTAAGCCTGTATCATCTCCAGTCGTCTTCATGCTTGAGCCCATTAATTAGCACAATTCTACAGAGCCTGGTGCCAAATTCCACAGGTGACATCCCTCTGCCACGGCAGCTGACCCTTTATTTCTATCCTTATTTCCATCTTAGCCCATGACTGTCCATGACAAAACTCTCCCATGCCGTGCCCACTGAGTTTTCTAAAATGTCTTTTCTGAAAAACTTTGGATGAAGTTTTGCTGAAAAGTTAATTATATCACCTGGATCTTCTCCTCCATGATTTGCTAGTGCCTTCACCAGAACATGGTGTGGGGTTCAGAAAGCAGCAATTTCTTTTACAAAACCTACAGCAATTTTTCCTGTATTTATTCAAATGCCATCCAATTTATTCAAATGTAATTTCAAAAGGAGCATGAAGGGTGATTTCATTCAGGATGACACAATACAAACATGGAGGTACCACAAGGTGATCCATCTTCCTAAACTCACAAGCCAGACGAATGGTTGGCATTTGCCAGGATAATTTTCCATTTCCCTAGAAGAATCTGATAAATACAATAGCATTTCTCAGGCTTTTAGCATTTGGCTATAAAAGGCAAAACACAGGTTATCCACCCAAAATCCTGTTCACAGGATGTCCTAATGGTTGCTCACAGTGACCGTGCAAATTCAACCAAATTCCCTTTTTTAAAGCAGCACTAGTTAATCTAATGCAATGAAGTGCTATGACTTCAGCTAATTATAACTGATATCTCAGGCCCTGTTATCATTACAATAATGGGGGTCTTAATTTTAAAATTTAAAAAAATATCAATTAAGAAGTTTAAAATCTAGCTCCACCAGGAGACATTCAAATACTCACACAGCTCCTTTGCTTATCCTCAGCATTATTCCACCCCAGTAAATGCACTACATTCCCTCTTGAACACACAAAGCAAGCAAGATGCTCCTCACTCACACAGCGTGCAGCCACGGTGGTGCCTGCCATGCCTCAGACACCATCTGTAGCAGAAACAACTCAGAGCTTTGAGGGACAGCACAATGCTCCGAGCACCGCCAGAGCTACGTGGAAATGAGATTCTCAAATGGCACTGATGGGTGCATGAGCAACTTGATTTTTTTCCAAGAAAACCAACAAAATATTTAACTCGCATCACATTCCACTTAAACACAAATGCAGAATTTTTCTAAACTAACTAAGCATTGAGCCTCCCCCAAAACAACTGAAAAGGAACAAAAGTGACTCTTAGGAAAATTTCCTGGTTTAGCTTATTTACAATTCATTTTCTATTAACCAAATCACTGAGCCACTACAACATTCCTCCATTACAACAGATATAGATCCCAAAATTCCCTTAAGGTGAAACTATTACAATAATATGGGAAAACACAGGAAAGCTGATAACTAAGAAATAATTTCTCTCCTCTATAGCTTGCAGAAAAAAAAAAACAAAAATCTTCCTTCTCCCAGCAAGCTCATTCTGCAGAGCTGACAGCATGTGTTTGCCTTTGGCTTTCCGGGTATAGGAAGTCCATTTCCTCCACTGCTCCCACAGCCCATTACGGGAGAGATTCACAGAGCTGCAATGACCAAAAAAAGAAACTAAAATAAGAAAATCTCAACTGAGTCAACAGTGAACCTAAAATTACTTGTTCAGAGTCAAGCTGAGGTCTCTCCTGTTAAAAGATTACTCTGCTCATGAGTGACTTTTTGTATAATAATTACTTTTAATACGCTAATACACACAGGCACAAATAGTGAGGTTTCATTGTAGTCCCTATGCTGCTCTTTCAAGAAAAAGAAGGATTCTTCCACTTACACCAGAATAAAGAGGCTTCCTGCTTTCCCAACGCAGTTTGAATCACGTATCGATAGGTGAAACGTAATACAGATTCGGTGTCAGTTCTAGGTAATCTGACAACAGACAATTAGATTCGCAACTTGAAATCCTACTAGGATGTTACTACTGCTACAAAATTACTATTATATGACTGCTGCAACAATTAATAAATAAGATCCCTCACCAGATTCAGGAAAGAGTTTCCTCAAAGGCTGTTTTTGTTACAAACCCCACCTGCTTTAAGGACTCACACTATATTGGCAGTAAAGTTGAATGCTTAGTTTAATCTACGTAAGCAAACTTAAAATAACTACACCCCTGAAGTAATCAAAAGAGGAAGACAAGGAATGAATTTCAGTATTATTAACACAAGTCTTCTCTTTAGCTCTCAATTATATTTGTGTGTATAAAATCATTTGAGTCATTGAGTCAGGGCACATTTTATTAGCTTGCTGTAAAACATTTGTAGAAAACTCAGGCAGCAATTAGACAGATTAATGTCTAATATTGAAGAGTAATTTACCCCATTCCCCACTGCCAGCTAAGAAATGCTACTCAGTCCTCTCTAGATGTACTCTCACTACATTTTTCCAGACTAGTGCAGAATATATAAATTATGACTATAAATACATATACATACATACACACAAAATTTTAAAGGAATATATCAAATTGTTAGAAAAAGGAAAACCACATAAAATTCTCTGTTAAAGGTTGCAGTCAACAAGAGACCAAGTCCCTAAGACGTTATTACAAATACACATAAACAAGATGGTAAATTCAGAAGAACTTGGGGAAAAAAGTCATGAAGATTTACTAGCTTCCACTGCTCAGCTAATAATTAAAGATGTGAAATTCCACTAAACATCCACTGAGAAGATGCTGCTTAAAGGTCACCTATAATCTTTACTCTGAGGGTGTCTAGAAAAACAATGCTGATTCGCATTCCAGCTCACTGTCTGCCTTGCAGATAAGAGAAAGCATCTGTAACACCAGGCAGTTTTCATCTCAAATACACAACTACATTCCTTACAGCTCAGTCCCAGCAGCACCTACGCCTTAACCACTGCCCCACATACATAATGCTAACAAATTCTTGTGAAAAATGTATTACATAATATTTAAAATTCCTTTCCTCACATTTATCTGAAAATAATCATGCCTTTTAAAACCTTTGATCCAAGCTGCCATGAAAGGGCAACATATGTGCATTCGAGGAGAAAAAGCAGCTGCACACTCATCCATCACTGATAGTGAGTGCAATGGTCCCTCCTATTCAAAAAGACGGTGACTGGCATTTGTAGCACAGGTACTAACGTGTCAAAATCCTGTTTGACTTCTAAATCCCTCAACCAAGTCAGTCCTCATCTTCTGATGAGCTTTTGTTCTCTCTAAATTCTCCGTTAGGAGACTGGGAGCCTTTTCACACAAGCTTTTCAAAACACATTATTTACTCAGTTCACCACTTTCCGACTACTCCTGCCACCACCCTATCCCCATATTTATTTACGTGTGATTATCTATTCAGGAAACACATTTACAAATTCAGAAACATCTTGTTGCTGTCATCTTCACTACCTGAGTTGTCCAATAATTTATTTGCTCATCTTCTTTCACCCTCAGGATGCACAAGACAATAGGAATATAAACCCTGGTATTTACAGATCTGCACTTGCAGGACCAACTCACAGCAAGGGAGAAGAAAATAACATTGCTCTCACACACAGGCAGCTCCTGGGCCATCTTGACAGGCAGAACAATTCAGGAGGGAAAGGTATCCAGGGATGCTGGAAAAATACAGAGATTGCCATCCTAGAAAAAGATTTCCTTTCAGCCTACACAGAGACACAGAGCAGAAGCTGGAGTTCCCAGAAAACAGACCTTCTTAGAGTAGGGATGCCAACCTGACCTCCTTTTGGGAGAGCCCACGGGATGAAGGACAAGCAGATTTGCTCAGCCCAAGGGTGTTTTGAAGGTGATACTGCAAATAGCGAACACACCCCTCAAGACCTCTCAGTCCTGCACACCAGCAGAGACTGGTGCCCTTTGGAAGATGAATAATTTGTCATTACACTTACTTTATTGTCACACACATGCATTCTCTCGAGACCAGGTAGAAACACTTACCCATGGCTGCTTTTAATGGTTTAAAAGTTTGCACATTGATGGAAGAAGAAAGTGGGAAGGAGCTTCTCTCTGTGTGATTATTTACTTAAATCCTGCCCATTACTAACAAGCAGAATGATAAAAAAATCCCCTAAGCGTGAGGAGGTGGAAGATTTCACTTCATACCAACGGTTTTATTTCAGAAGATCTGAGCACACATCAGCAGAAGGGAATCAACGGTGTTTGTGCAGCAGGTCCTGCCCGAAGCTCTGCTGCCCACCCACACCTCACTGTGCACCTGGGGGACCAGAGATCAATTCCTGGCACCCTGCTACTCCAATCCAACAACGCCACAGAGATAAAACAGCAGCAGAACGAGAAGGGGAGGGAGGAGGAAGAGGAAGAGCACAAATAAAGGAAGGAAAACCAAGCTGATGTTCCTCTAATGAGTAACATGCAAAAGCTCACCATCTGATATCTGTACTGGGTAAAAACAATTTTTGGAGGAAAACAAACAAAACACAGTTGAAAAAATACCAGGTTCTTTCTGGAGCTTTCTGACAATGTTTCCAGGGTATTCCACGTTTTTGGCTAGATTATTTCTACATATTATTTAGTAAAACTCTGCTAGCAAGCTGCACACAGATAAAATCCATCTCCTCAAGGAAAATCTAGACATCCTAGAGGTACACAAGAAACACAATATGAAATCTGGAGACATCTTTCCTTTATCTAAAAGGCAAACATCTATAAATATTGCATCTTTCCATTTTCCAAATTAGGCACATTAAACATGTAAGTCAAGTGATAAATATTTTAAGTGGTTTCTTATTTGGAAGAAAATAATAAAACTAAATTTTATAAAGTATTTATACTTTCAGTAAATAATTTCCTGTTTCTGATTTATATTAAAAAAAAATTAGATCACATCCCACAAGCATGAGCACTTCAGATACAACAACTTGACACCAGGAATGGAAACTCAGGTTTTTTCAAGAGGGAGAATGGACACACAGTGCTTTTACTGGGCTCTCTCTAGTTATATTTGATGTGAATGATGTGTTACAGAGCATCTTAAAAATACAAACAGGCACCCTACACAACAATTTTGTAGTTCCTTTGAATTATCCAAAATAATTCCAGGCTAACAGTGAAGTTCCCTTGCTACACAGACCCTCCAGAACATTTGAAAAGATGTTATTTGCCTGAACATACACAAGCATGGACTGTATCAAACAAAAAGTTATTTCTCCCCAAAAAATACAAAAACGCCACAAGATCAATTAATATATAAAATTCTGTATGTTACTATGGACTTATTTTTTAACATCTTCTGAGCTTGGTCTAGTCCCATCTATTATACAATGAAGCGATGGAGCCAGACTCCGTGCCTTTGCAGAGAATTAGAAAAGGCTCCCCAATTTATTCCCTTTGTTGTTGTTGCTTATTAAATTCAGAATATTCCTTTGGATATTCTATTTGCTGGTGTGTCATGAAAATCCTCAGAAAACCAAAACCCTTTGAAAGTTCAGCCCAGGTTTGGGAAGTCTCACAAACAGAACCAGTCTTGACAGCCAGGAAACAAATGCTTTGTTATAGCCATGGCTTTGTCAGCCTCCGTTTCAAGGAGATTTGGGGTTTGTTTTCTTATAGAGAACTCCAAAGTCACTATACACAATTTACGTGGAACCAAAACTATTGTTTTCTCTGGAAAAGAGTCTGAGAGGTAAAAAAAAGTTCGAATTTTTGTTAAAAAGCATTACATATTGTACATAAAAATTTCCAAAATAAAACAATATATAAAAAATAGTTCTTGATCCAATTAATTGTAAAAATCAAGACCAGATGCTCTTTCTAATGATAAATGATAAACGACCAAGCATATCCAGTGTCAAAAGGAAATACATACATGGTTTTTCACGGCAGTGAAACCTGTTCCAATTAACAGCCATTGTGTTTGCTCCTAAACCAGAGTGAATGAGGCCCAAGTGGAGACTGCTCTTCCCCAAACCAGCCCCTCTGCACTTGCTCAATCTCATACTTAATCTCATTTTTAATCGCATCCTGCAGTTTACACCACAACCAGCCACGTCACATCATTTGTTACCCATAATATTATTATTTATTCAAATTTTCTTGCAAAACACCTAGAAATCAGTCAGACAACAGCTTGTTGTGCTTTATGGTTGTTTTTTCATTTGTCTTGACTATTCACAAGGAGCCTGAGCTCAGAGAATGGAATAGCAGGCCTGCTGCCAGCAGACTTCCTGCGCTGCAAGCCTGAAGCACATGGGTAAGCTCTTAATACAATACAGAAAGACACTTCTTGGATGTAAGCAGGCAGGTTTGGCTTTACACAGTTCAGCACAAGTGTCTAGACTACGAGCAAAGTGCCAGCAGATATAAATCTGGGGATTTATACCACAGACGGTTGACAAGAGAGGTTTAAGCTGCTCAAATTCCAGAACTGCACGCTGCAGCCAGCACTCCATCAGACACAAGAGCACAGGTGGCAGAACGTGACATCTGAGGAGGGTAAATGTATCTCCACATCCACAGTCAGCTCTGCTGCATCCACAGCTAAACAGGTAATCATTAATACGACAAGATTATTCTGCATATTACATTACTTTTAAACTGAGGCAAACCAACCCAGAGCACATGGTACATAAAGATGGACTCATCACTTGGAAGGTTTGTATGGTTACTCGGTTTCCAGATAATGATGAACAGCTAAGTAAGCTTATGTTGTGTGATTTAATCTTCCTTTAAAGATTGTTTTATCCAAACTTGGAAAGGTTTTTCATTTGCCTCCATTTATGAAGAATGCTTATTTGCATCTGATTTTTAGTGGTTATGCTGGAGTCAAAAACCTTGACTACACAAAAACACATGCACATAAGTGCTTTTTTAGTGCAAAATTTTCATTGTAACCAAGCAACCTTAGTGAATACACAGTATACAGTTACATCAGGTATCTACAAGCCACACCATGGATTTGGTATATATGAGTGCTGAAACTTGCCACAAAAAATTAAGTAATTGAGGTGACTATTCCAAAATGGTGTCTTCATGTCTGACTTAAACCGTATTACTTAATAGAAATAATTTGGTAAACAGTTTAAACAACCCCATGCATACACTTACAAAACAACATTTGTAACTCACTTTAAAAATTTGCACATTTATCCACCAATTTCAACTCTGATTTCTACTCCCAAAGATCCAAACTGCAGTAACACAACATGGAAAAATGACTCAGTGCAAGGACTAGGGGTGTACTCAGTAGACTTGGACAGAATCTTTATTGACCAGATTTGGTAAGCTGGGCTTCTGGACATTTACAAGAGGCAAAAGCCTCTTGTTTAAAAAAAAAAACCAAACAACAACAACAAAGCCACTACACAAGGAAATCAGCAAAATCAGAGTCTGAAGCAGAGCTTTAGACACTTTATGAGGATTCCTGCAGCTATGCAGGGGCTGGGAAGATCCAGGCAAAGTCCCTGTGCAGAGACAACGGAGACTGACAGGAAAGCAGCCACATCTACCCAGAAAATCTCATAAAGACCAAAGCCCTCTTTGAAAGCCTGTCTGTGTCTGTGCAGAAATTTTCTCCACACTGATCCATAGTATGGACAGAATCTGAGCAAGTCTACAGCTAGAACTCAGGTCTGAAAAAGGGCACAAATTCCCAATTCCCCCTAAATTTCCCTTGCTCTCTGTACATGCAAACTATATTTTTCTATTTTCATTTCAGATTTTTTACAGCACTTTGTGCTGCTCCTGTTCTTCTGTATTTATAGTGCTGACCGTTTTTATTCAGAATAAACACTGAGAAATTAACTTCTTCATACTCTAAGCTTCCAATTTTTCAAGATCTGTTTGGATCCAATCCTTTCTTCTTATCCCTGCAACACCTTGAAAGCCGATGCCATCCACAGGTTTTACCCGTGCACTCTCAATTCCTCTATCTGGGTTACTAAGCAACCTGCTAGCCAGCTCTGGATGCACTATACAGAACTTCTGATTATGCTACATCCAACTTTTCAGACAAAAATACCACAGGCTTCCATGCTGAAGTGCTTCTAAAAGCAAGAGAGTTTTCCATCTCATTACGAAGTTTTTCTTATCATTTTCGAGCAGCAGTGTGTTCATGACTAGCTAGTAATGCCAAAGATAAGGACTGAGATCCTCAGTCCCCACTGGACAAAGTCTAAATCAAATCAACAGACCACTCCATTACACAGCCTGTAAAAAAAATTCCTTAGTTTCACGGATTAATCAAGTTGAGGCTTACATAATACAAAAAAAAGATCAGCTTTTTTTAGTGCCTAGGAGCTGGTCTAGCAGGCATTCACAGCCATACTCCTGACTTAACTCCCCTCACACTTTCTCTCAAATGCCAGCGACTCAAACGCCAGCAGAGCCCCCCATAACTGAAAATACTTCTCAAGTTGGCAAAAATAAATACTTGCATCTCTTTCTCTTTGAAAACGTACACTGATTTAGAATGACACCATTTGGCCTGTGATCACAACTTGTAACTGGCAAGAACTCCCACTGTTATTACTTTTTGGGATAAGTGCTACCCACATAGTGCCAGATGGTCCTTTCCACCTCTGCTGAGGAGGTGGAGCAGCACTGCCTGCTGTCAGCATTACAGCTTCTTCATTTTCTCTAAATCAAGACAGAGCTGATATTACCAGTCTGAAGAGAAAGCGGGTGGGTACATGTAGCTCCATTACAGTTTCAGCCTTCAAAGAACAATAGTCCTTTCTTTCATGGTGCCTGTTACACTAAATCCCCACTCCTGAAGACAAGAAAACAAGGGACATCATGGCCCCCATGCAGATATTAACCAAAGGCTGGTGCCAATGAAAAGCTGCTCTGAAAGATTTCAATCAAGCACAGAAGTTCTAACTGTGAAGCTGAGTATCTCATACTAACAACTGTGTGAAGTAGCAGGAAACCGAGTTGGGGTCCTCTAATTAAATCTTACACTGAAAATTAAACAGGAAAATCATTTGAGTAAGAGAAGTGTCTCCAGTGTCTTCTCCCAGTTTTCCTTGCATTTTCTCCTTGACTTTATTGGAAACAGTATTTCATAACCTCAGCCAGAGGCAGCCCACTGGAAAGGCTAAGCATGGCATCAGAGCCCATCAAGACAGTGTTTATATTGCTACCAATATTTAAGTCAACAGTTAAAACACTGACCACAGGATCCCACTCGATGAGCTTCACACTCTGAAATTCAAGGACAGAAAATTCACCTCCAGATAAGTCTGGATTACTAACCAGGTGACTGGCAGGAACAGAAGACACCATAACAGTTTCCACGTTAAAGACATGAAGACACTTTCAAGAATATCAGTTAATGCTTTTCAGCCTACTAGAGGCAATGCACAACTGCTTTCTGAACCACCAATACCACAAATTTTCAAACTCCATTCTGAAAGATATTTTACACTGCCTTTAATTTTGGTATTTTGCATATACACTGACGGTTTCTCTGTTTCATATGTGCTCATCAAGGTTGTCATCCAAACTATGAAGGAAACACAAATTTTTAAGAAAGCCACCTGAAGAAAACACAGAAAAAGTAAGAAACCATTCATACCCATATACAAGCCTTAATCATTAAGACATATAAAAAATATAAATTGCAGCAGAGGTTTTTCCTACTGATTACTTTATAAAAGCATTTTGCTTAAATAATCTGAATACAGAAAAATAGCAGCAATCTGTCAAATATTATTGTACCTGCCATGGAAATCATACAGGCATGAAGGGGAAAATCAAATAAATACTCAACATATTTAAAAGGAAAGTAAGTAAACAAGAAGCTCCTCATCATAAAATACAAATTAACCATCTCTTTTCTCACACTTCTTAATTAATAAAAAATACTCAGTGTGGCTTGCATTGCAAGTAACGATTTACCTATGCAAAATACTTCTTTCATTAATGAGACCATTACAAATCTTAAATTTGAGATCACTACAATTCAACCATAATTAGCAATTACAGCTGATGTAAGTACAAGTAAAAATAAGACAATTGAATATTCACCAATAAAGCGAGGAAGTCAGAGAAAAGCGATGCATTTACCCTATTCACTGTTATTTGGGAAATTTTCCTCAACTGTCAAGCTATTCTATATTTTAATCTTTAAAATATTCCCTGCAGATGAGGGTAAAACATGTAGTTCAAGGAGTCAGCTGAATTTCATTGGTGGTGTGATATGAGTTTCAACTATTACACACTGGAAATCTGCAAAGGGAAATCTGCAAATCTGATCTCTGAAACCAAGTCAGCTAATTCCAATGGCAGAAAACCAGAACATATGGAAATCTGGATGCAAAGACAAGTAATTTCAAATGACAAGCATACCTCTGCTGTCTCATGTGCAACCCACTCTAAAAGAAATGACCACAAATTTACAAATTAAAAACTCGATAAAAGAGTAGCAAGCATTCTTCCAAGTTCTGGGAAGGCCGAGATAATGGCAGACACTTTTGGTATTTGCATACACTTGCAGCACAGTGAGGAACAAACACAGCTTTGAGCCTGCTCCGCTTTGATCAGCACAGAAAGGTCACAAATGCTCATCAAATGACTTTTCAGTAACTTCTGTGAAATGGGGCACCATGAATGGAACTGCTTGTGGTGCAATAAAGGATCATTCATCCACCCCAGGACCTCCACTCCGGACATAACCACTTGATTCTTTCTCATTAAGTACAAGTGAACAACTAATGAGCAACAAGCTATCCCAAGACTCTGAAATTACAAATTAGAAGTTACAAAATAAAAATTAGATATTACAAATTAGAAAGATCTCTTACAACAAATCTCTCTGCAGCCAAACAGCAAAATTAACAGCAAGCCTGCCCTCACCCTGCAGAGCTCCCAGTCTGCTCAGGAAGATCCTCCTTTGGTCACAAATATGTTCTTTTCATAAAGGACAAATAAACAACAAATACTGCTAAGAGCTGAAATGTCAACATGCATGATTCATCACTCTCTTCATTAGTGATGCCAGTTCAAGAGACACCAGCACTCTCCCAGATTACTTCCCTGCCATTAGCTCGCACATCATCGCTCCTCAGCAGCGCCGGGGCTCGGTGCGTGCAGAGACCTGCCCGTGCAGCAATAGCAACACGAACCCACCGGGAGCCCGTGTGTTCCTCAAGTATCTACACGCACCTCTGCCAAACTGGCTCTTAAGGATTCCTACCTCAGGTTACTTCTTCAGCAAAGCTAAATAATCATCATCTTTACAATGCCACAGGAGAGATGGGAGAGGAAGGGGGCGGGGAAAAGCTACTTAAATTTTAAGTTCAAAAAAAGTATCATTTTTAATGAAGATGCCCTCCACTGAGAGCAGGAAAAAACTTCACCAAAATTTTATGAAAATTACTGAGGAAACAAAACTTACACCAAAGTTTGCTTTATGCAGAATACATAGAAACCCAACTATTACATACACTTTATAAAAGCCATGAATAAGTAATGATTCCTTCGAAATCAAATAATGACGCAACATGGCACAAACCCAAAGTTGAGCCAAATAAGCACACGGTACTTTTTACATTTTATCATTTCTAATTAATGTTTCCTTACAGAGTACTTTTCAAGATGGAGTTTCTCATGCCACAGTATGAATTCTGTTATTTGATGAACTTTGGAAAGACAGGGAATAAATGCTACCCTGGAAGAAAGCCAGGCTGCTCAGGGAACTCAACAGATCAATCAAAGATTTCTCTTCCTGAGGAGCTGAAACACCATAGTCCCATCACCACAGCACCCAGAACACAGAGCACTTTTATTCACAACCTAGTAAAGTAACTTCTGCTCTCTCACCAGAATCCCACAGGCAATTCCATGCTAAATTCCTCTGCAATGTGTTTACCATCCTTGCTAAACTAGATCTTTTCATCACAGGCTGCTGAAGTAGAAACTTGACAAACCCTGTGATGGGACAGCTTCATAAGGGATAATTTCAAGGCCAGGCTCTAATTCCCAGTTTCTCCCTGTGTAATGCAAGCCCACAAAACAAGTGCTATTTCCTGTAAGTAACGTAGAGTTTGTATTTAAAGTAATCACTTTTAAAGTTAATTTAAAACAAACAACAGCATTTTGGCCCCATACAATTATGGGACTGGAACCATTCTAAGTAACATAATAAGAATTTAATTTTCCTGAGCTCATAAAATCCAGCTGGCAAATAAACCAGAGACAAATGACCCAGTTCATTGGATCAAGTATTTGAAGGTGCAGTGAGCTCCAAACGCTAATTTATCTCCAATGAGTGCAACAGGCATGTTCTCCACCTTCAAATTAAAATGAAGGTGCAATGCTCAGCTGGAGCTAATGTTTTGTCGCAGCAGCTCACACAGGGCCATGTTTTGGTTGAAGACTTGAACTACTTTTGAGTAGTTCAAAAAGAGTCAAAAACAACCAGTGGGCTCAGTTTTGCTACCACTGACGATCATGGTAACCTCCCAAAGCCCATACTGGCAATGTCACCATGTCCTGCGTCACCACAGAGCTTCACATGTCCTATGGATGCTGAAAGAATTCCTAGGATTGGGCACATATTTATCACATTAGAAACAAAACACAAGACAACCTGAAATTACCGATCAGGCTGACTGCGAGGGTAAGCAATGGCGCAACAAAGGCTGCAAGACTGCGAGTATTTGTGGAGTGCTGAACATCAACCTTTCACTGCCTGTACACCAAAAAGGTGCCATTTTAAGGCTTTGTGCCATCCGCCAGACACAAGGTCTCAGCTGGCATCAGCCACTCAGAGAGCCCACGGCTGCCATAAAGGACAAACTCAGCCACTCTATTTCCTACTCCTGCATCCTCCTCCTGTCGCTTTTGCGTTCCACAGGTCAAGTTCAGTTTGTTGATCCAGCAATAAATGAACTCCACAAAACAAATAGTTGCCATTCACACAACAGCTGCTCAAAAGTTCAACGCAGCATGACAGAGCATCCACAGCACTGCGGGTGGGGGAACGGGGATGAGAGGTTACTGATTCGGCACCACTTCTTAAAATCTGCCTAACCTCATCAAGAAACAATACTCAAAGCCATTTGCTTGTCTGGATGCCAAAGGAAATTACCCTGTCAAAGGAAATAGCCATTGTACTCTAAAGAAAATTCATCCTCAAAAGTTGAAAGAATCAATGCTTATACATCAAAGAGACAAGAAATAAAAAAAAATTCAAAGCAGAAGATTTTTTTAATAGCACAAAACATAGGCTCTCAGCTGATTTCATGTTTAACCACCTCTAGAAAAGGCAAATCTTGATGAAACACAAGGAAGGACATAATTCTTCTCTTTTTCTAATGAGAAAAACCATACACAAATTTGGAAGGGTCACAGGTCCAGTTTTTTGTTTTTAATGTACCAAGGGGTTTTTTCAGTTTTCTGGCTTCCTTCTTACTGTTTTTTCTTTTGCAGTCTAACAAAATTTATGAATTTTAGCAAGAATCCTGAAATTAAACGAAATACAAGATTATAAACTAATGAACACATAGCATAAATAACTTAAATGTGTCACAAGCAGGCCTGACATTAAAGTGCTCTTAAGCACATATATATAAAATGTATATAAACCCACACTTGCAAAACTCAGAGTATAGTGTGCATAATGCTGTGTGTGATACATATTTGGGCCTTAAACCATTTGCATGTATGGTCATTAATATTAATAAGAGAGAATTTGCAAGCAGGAAGTCAGGGATGCTTGTCTGTAATACATTAAAAAATTCATCTTATAAAAATTCCCGCACATAAGAAGTATCCTCATGGATTTCTCAACATCAACATACATACCACTGGTATTTCTAAAGGTTTAACTGAAAGTAAACCTAGTGTATGCAACCTTTAATTTAAAACAACCCAGAAGCTTACACAAGATCATGGGAAAACCAATGGAAAAGATAGAAAGATGAGAACAAGAGATGAATTGCTACAAGGCAATCAATACTGACGAATTTATTTTATAAAATTATATTAGTCATCCAGTTATCCTGAATACATAACCAGTAATTCACACGGTAATTACAAGTCTATATTGCAGGCTTGTATGCTCCAGTATTCCACAGCAGAGCTCCAAACAGGATATGACCCTGCCACTCCAACAAAACTGGGGTAAATCTGGAGTACAGCCTTTCACTGTGTAGGATGCCCTTAGGACGAGTCACTACAAAAAAGAAGCACAACTCTAAGTAGTTTATTTTCTTAGAAGCCCAAGAGTCATAAAAGCCACAGACCTCAAACTGGTTGAGATAGTCTTTGCCTAAGCATTACTGCTCTCTTTCCACCAACAGTTTGTATGCAGAGCCATAAAAAAAGGAGATTTTGATAATGGCAAGTGGCAATATACTGTATTTCCTTCATTCAACCACAGGTCTGTCATGCATCTCCTAGGTAAGCATTCCTCCACACCAACTGCCCATAATTTAAGGTGTCTCTCACCACGCAGTAAAAAGCCCCATGTGACTGTAGCCAGCAAGTCCTCTTCAAAACATTCTCACCAAAAAGGCACTTACTACACCAGCTCCTTTTTCCTTTTTAACTCACGCCTTAGGAATGGATGTATCCAGGTGCAGGTTTGGAAATTAGGTTCTGAGGATTAAATAAGGAAAATAGACAACACTCAGACTTTAGCATTTTGCAGGAATCATTCCAGCCTGAGCAATGCCTCTGGCAGGGTCTCCTAGCCATGTTGCTGCTCTCCACAGCACGTTTACCATATTTCTTCTTCTCCTCCCACTCCAACACTGATTTGCCTTCGCTCCTATATCGTAGCTATGCTGCACTCTCCAGCAGTGCTAATTAAGCTCCATCATTTATTTAAATTCTCCAGATACTTCATTTTCCGTGCACTATTTTCACCTTCAAAAAAGCCTAAAACCCGCACTGGTACATCATTGTCTAAATCAGCTCGCCGACACCAGCTCCGGAACTTCCCAACGCAAACGGGGATGAGAATCTGCCTTTTCCTTCCAAAACGCCCATCTGAGCGCAGTCTGCCTCACCATCTCGCATTGCTTTTTTGCATTTTAGCCCCCACCAACCCACCCACGCCTGTAACGGAGAGATACAGTGTGTCATTACACTCCACACGCCTTACTCACCCCTCCGAGGGCGCAGAAGGAGGGAGTTTAACCCAGCCGGTCCCCGCAGCAGCGGGGCGCGGGCGGTGCGCGCTCGCATCACGCGCGGTACCTGCGGCACCTCCCGCTAAACGCGGAGCGAGAAGAGCGGCCTCCCAAAGCCTGCCGCGGGCCCGAGGGATGGATCGGCATTCCGCAGGGCGGAATAAACACCCATCACCTACCCCTGCACGCTGCTTTCTTTTCAAACAACACAGTCCATTTCTTTTCAAACAAAACAGTCAATCTCTCATTGAAGAAATATAATTTTGGGAAACTCGCTGCTCGCGCCGACCCCGCCTTTTCCCGGCGCTCGCAGCCGCCGCATCCCAGTCGAATTAGAGAGGCACCGACCGCGCCGGCTGCCCCTGCCCGGGAATCGCGGGGAGGAACCCCCGCCCCCAGCCGTCGTTGCGCTCCGCTCGGCCCCGTCCCTGCTCGCGGGAGGGGCGTGGCGGGGACCGCGATCCCCCCCCCACTCCCCGACATACTGCCGGGCGTTGGCCTCTCCCGGTGTGTCCCTGCCGCGTCCCACCCCCATCCGGGCCCGCGGGGGCTCACTCGCACCCTCGCCCCGTGGGCTCTGCTGGTGCTTACCTGGCGCGGAGGCTGCCGGCGGCCCCGGGCAGAGCGCGGCTGCGCCTCCCTCTCACCGCATCGCCGGGACCCGCCGCCGCCGCGGCGAG
>VXBI01001945.1:498845-513729 GCA_013397375.1 Toxostoma redivivum
ATGCAGGAGCGGCGGCGGCTGGGCGGGATCCGCCGGGGAGGGCGCAGCGCGGCGGCGGCTCCGGCTGAGAAGCGGGACGTGCCCGAGCCATGTGCGCTCGCAGCCCGGCAAGCTGATCATGTTCTGGGTTGCCTTCGCACCCCTGTGGGCAGCAGGTCCAGGGCCCCTCTGCCCCGCGCAGGTGAGACCCCACCTGCACAGCTGCCTCCCCCGGGATCCCAGCGTAGCAAGGACGTGGAGTTGTTTCAGTGAGTCCAGAGGAGGCGCCAATATGATGAGAGGGGTGGAGCAGCTCCGTTTTGAGGAAAGGCTGAGAGAAAAGGGATTGTTCAGCCTGAAGAAGAAACCGGGGTGACCTAATTGGGACCTTCCAATATCCGAAGACAGTCTACAAGAAAGCTGGAGAGAGGTTATGTACAAGGGCGTGGAGTGACAGGACAAGGGGAAATGGCGTCAAACTGGATGGTCTTCAAGATCGCATCCAACCCAAACCATTCTATGGTTCTGTGAGCAGCAGGGAGGGTCGTCCAGAAGGGGGGAGCAGGAAACACTTTGCAGGGCAGCTCCACGGGCCAGGAACAGGCCTCTGGCAGCACCTGCGCAGGGCCAAGGCACCAAGGCCATCTCTGCGGGGTGAACTGTTCCTGCAGGCACTGCTCGGCCAGGGCTGCCAGAGGGATTTTCGGGCGTTGACACGTCATGATGTGATGGAACACAATGACTCTGGTGCCTGTGTGCTCCTCCAGGTACCTCTGTGTGCGGCAACACCCTTACTGACTTCCACTGGTTCTTCTTAACAAATGAGACTTCTGGGAATAATACCTGGAAACCAGTATGTTTTACTGATCATCACATACAACTGAAGAACAGAGGCACAAGGAGCACACAGGAAGTGCTGTATTGCCTGTTAAAGCTAATATAAACATATTTTAAAATTACCTCAATAGTGTAAGGTACCCGCTGAAACCAGCAGTCCCGTCAGCATCTTGGCGTTGCTTAATTGTCCATGTGAATGAAATATACGTGACAGAAGTTTGGGGTTCTCATCAAACGGAAAAACATTATTTTTGCACAATAAAAAAATATGGTAAATGGAATATTGTTTTTTCACTGATTATTTCCCTTTAAGAAAACTAATATTTATGTCTTAGTCAACAAAATAATCTTTCTAGTCCAGTACAAAATGTTCCCTTTAATTAAGTTATCTCCACTCCCTTGGGATGGATGCCTCATTAAACCTCCTGGGTGCAGATTGCTTGCCTCCATCTCACCTTGGAATGGCTAAGAGCTTTACATCACATCTGCCCACAGTGCCAAATTAATCACCAAATAAATTAAGCAACAGGGTAATCTTCAGTTGTGAGTCAAGAAAATGACTTGTACAAGAAATAAACTGCAAGAGAAAGAATCCTTCCTAGGAAGTGTTAATGAAACCCAGAGAGAGCACTGGTTTGGGTTTTATGCATATTTGTAGCAGAACTGATGAACAAGATGCCAAGTTTCTGGAATGAAGCTGGGATCAGAGCGAATGCAGACTTGCCATCCACATCATCTGTCAGTGCAGTTGCTGGCCTGTGCCTTCTCAGGAGAGCAGCATTACAGGAGACAATGCAACAAGCACTTAAGCAACAAATTACTGTAGGGAGATCTTCCACGAGTGTTTTCCTCTACATCTATATTCTCTTGCTTCCCTCATTACTTCCTGCACAAGTGCTTTTCAGAATTGCTTATCTTCTGCTGCCCTTTAGTCCTTTTTAACCACGTATACCAAGGGGAAGACAAAGCCAGAATAATTCTCATTTTTCCTTCAGCAATTTATTAGCATAGCAAATCACTGACTGTGCACAGTTACAGTTCCAAGCAGAGATCCAGTCCAAGTTCCCTTTCGGTCACATCCACACCTTGTTACATCTTACCATTACAACCACTCCTTCACACAGCTCTTTGTTCAATCTGGGAGCCAAAAACTTCCCATGAAACCTCAATCAACTCTTCGTGTTTCTACTGGAAGCTGCTATGAAGTTTGCACAAAAGCAAAGACAAGATTTGGCTGTAGTAAACATGTTTTCTCTTAAATAGCCAGAACCCCTCCAGGAAGCTATAAAAACACTAGGTCTCTTAAATCATCTGTACCACCAGATCTTCTAGATGAGCTCTGTTAAGTGTGACCATATAAAAAAAAATAAATACTGCTTACAGTATTTGTTATCTAAAAAATATATGCCTGTGGAGAAAATATTCCAGTGTAATCCTGTAAAAGTGAGATACTAATTTTCTTCACACTTCAGCAGTCTGATGAAACACAGGGCCTGCCATCCCCTCAGTAACTAATGAAAGGCAGAGCTATTTGTGTAGCCTAGGAACTTTACATATATATATATATATATATAATTTTTTTTTCCAGAAGGAAGGACAATTTCAGTTTTGCTGACTATTTAATTTTCATTCTACCAATTTCTGGTAAGAGCACCGTGAGCTGGGGATAACTGACTGTAGTTTGTCTAAGACTAAATAAATACATGCTTTATGACCCTTCTCCCAGCACCAACATTGCATTTTAATGCCTGCATTACCCTTCATCTGAGCAATGGCTGACACTGGGGCTTGCTAACAGCTCCAGAGAAGAAAAAAGAGCAATAGGATGATTAAGAATAGCTTTATTGTGTTGTATACACCTGTTTTGGGGGAAGATGACCAGGCAAAAAGAAAGAAAATGCATTTTGGGAATCTCAGAATTAATACTAGATTTTGGTTTTTTCAATAATAGAATCCAACAGAGACAAAATATTTTCTGCTGGCAGAGCTCAGAAATCCATATAACCAAACCCAAAACTCCCTGCCACACTGAGAGCGAGGCTCTGTGGAAACAGAGCGGATGTAAAAGCACACTCAGACTTACACCAAACAGTCCTGCTGGCAGAGGAAGCTGCTCACAGCCTTCCTGCTTTCCTCCACAGCAGGTGGAAGCACAGGCAAAACCCACAGTGTTTGATGGAGTTAAAAGGTATTTGGCCAAGAGATGATGAACCATGAGCTGTGTGCCCAAGGATTGTGGGGATCCCTGTGTACCCAGAAGGATTTATTTCTATGCAATCAGAGATGTTTTTGGAAGAGGACATGAAGAGGACATCTCCATCCAGAATTTAGACACAGTAACTGGTGAATTTGGTGAGAGAATATTTTAAAAGCATTATCCCTGTCTCCAGAAGGATCTTTCAGCTCTGATGCACTATCCCAAGTGGGCATCGTTATCCTGAACGGCAACAAAGCTCTGAATTTTTTTTTCATGACATTCCTAAACTGTTTGCTTCACCCTGATTCACTTCAGGAAACTGCTAAGACAGCTGTGAAAATACACCATGTAAAGCACTGTCATGTTACAACCCAGTTGGAAGAATTTGCACTTTTTTCCTCCCAAGGGCGTAGGTAAAGATTATTGTTTACCCCACTTTCTAGAAGACCTATGAACCAAAACATAACTTTCTCTTAATACCCACAACTGGAATTGTTCAGTAGGTATGGACTCATAGAAGATTTTGGCTTGAGAATTGGCAAAGCAGCTGCCTCCAAAACATGCATGGGATACACTGAAGAATTTCTCGTACTATGAAAAGGGTCGGGGTCTTCCCTTTCATGAAAATGCTCATCACTGTCATTGCTCCTCTTCAGCATCTACTGCTACCACCACTGCACTTGTCACTGGCAACTCCCTGTCACCTGGTGATAGCTGTGAAGGTGTGCAGAGCTTGGGTGTTCATCCCACTGCAGCACTGGGAAAGCCTAATGCTATTCTTTTTCCCCAGAACTGTGTATATTAAAAATGAGAACGCAAACAAGCTGCAGATTCCTGGGCCTGTTATGCTGTTTGGTTTGTACACCCTCCCCACCACCCTTCCCCTGTCCTGGAGTTGCACTGAGACATCTTCCTTACACTCCCTGTGCTGCTGTTGGTGCCATCCCATCGCTGATTTACAGCCCGGCACTGCAGATCAGGAATGGATCCCTCTGCTACAGGCATCGGCACCCTGTGATGAGGCACAGGAATCACAGAATGTCCTGAGTTGGAAGGGACCCACAATGATTATCCAGTCCAACTCCTGTCCTTGCTCAGGATACCCCAATAATCCCACCCTGTGCCTGAGACCAATGTCCAAACGCTCCTTGAGCTCTGAACAAGATCTCATCACTATATCCTCTTGCAGGGATCCTGGAAAAGAGAATTTGGTGGCTGAGTACTGAAGTGGAAGAGACGTACGAGAGGTGCTCTGTTGTTTTGTCCCTAGGAAGGACTTTTGTAAGTCCCTGTGGGAATAATACAGTTCTCCTCAGCATCCCGTCCTCACAGCTTTTGAAGTCCATAGAGGACAGTAAGTGACAGGAACTGGTGACAGTGTGGCTGTGTGGCTTGTGCCTCTCCAGAGCTTTTTGCAGGATTTCTTCCCTGAAAAAGGGTGATGTGATAACCAAACCACTCTGTACACAAACAGGGACTGCCTGGCACTCTAGAAGGAGTTCAAGCCAGAATAATTCAGACCACCACTGGAACATTTCAGCTCACGCCTAGGGCTTTGCCATGCCATTTTTTTTTTAATCATGAATATCTGTTGTATAATAGCAGTTACTTTGCAGCTAATTTTTTTAAGGTAAATCATATTTGAACAGAATCAAAAATAATCAGGAGCTAAAATATCTGCAGTGCTGGGGCTGTGCCAAACACCCACAGATTCTGTACCCTGTACTCAAGCCTTGTCAAGTAGCTCAGCACATCTTTATTCTAATAATTTACTTTCATTTTATGCCTAACAGAGAATTGTCCTGATTTCTCAAGCAAAGCACAGCAAGAAAACCACAAAAACATTTGGTCAGCTTTGGGTGCTTGGTGCTCCTGGCATAGCTTGAGCCTCTACAGCCCCTTATCATGAAAGATTTCAGTATGTGCAGTCACATAGCTCTTGACTCTTCTGCTAAACCTTTTCAGTAAGTGATTGGATCACTCTAAGCAGAGAGGCAGCAAGAGCTGCTGGAGATTATAGAGTGACTTGAGCAGCTGAAAAAGGCCAGGGTTTCATAACTCTTTGGTCAATGCAATTCCAGCCAGGACTTTACTTGTTGCACTTCTGACCATGGACACCCTGGTACAGCAGGGGATGGACTGAGCAAGTGCTTTTCACTTACACAGACAGCTCTGCATCTCTGCACGACACTGTTTGGTTAGGTGATAAAATCACAGAGCCAGGGAATCATTAAGGTTGGAAAAGACCTCCAAGATCATCGAATGATCTGAGAGGTCTTTTCCAACTTTAATGATTCTAGGATCATTGAATCCAACTGTCAGCCCAGCACCAAGACCACATTCACCACTAAACCATATCTTTAGGTGCCACATACACATGTTTTTTGAGCACTTCCAGAGATGTGATTCCACTTCCATCTTGGGCAACCTGTACCAATGTTTTACAACCCTTTCTATGAAAACATTTTCCCTAATAACTAATCTAAACCTCCTCTAGCACAACTTGAGACAGTTACCTCTCGTCCTGTCAAAGGCAAAGGCACTTATTCCACATTATAAAGATGAACATTGTAGAACACTCATCTCACACGCAGAGAGAGGTGCAGAGTGAGATGGACAGGCAGAGCCCCAGGGACCTAATGAGGGGAACAGGGTCCCCAGCCCTGCTTGCCAGTGCACTGGATGCACCTGGGAAAAGAGCTGCAGCAGCCTCAGCTGCTGGGTGAAGGTATTTCACAACCCCCCCCCAGCAGCACCAACCTCTACAGAGAAGTCCATGCAGCCTTCTGTTCACATGGCCGTTCCCTGGCATCACCAGCATCTCCATGGGAACGTTTCTGAAGTCATTATAAAGAGTTCAAAAAATTCTGTTCTGGTGAGAATGGGCACAGTTACAGAATCCTGGGGTAGTTTGGATTGTTATAGTCATTTTTACCAGGGGTGATCATTCTCACTCTAGCATGCAGGCTCTGGGAGAGGAGCATTGAGCTGCCCAGCTGTCCTTACCAGCACTCTTGATTAGTATGCATGGGAAATACTGAATGTACCAAAACAAAGAACTCCATGATAACATGCCCAGCTCAAAGGCAGAGTCTGCAACAGGAAAGGCAAGAGCAAGGCAAAACCAAATAGGAAATGTACACTCCTGCTGGTAGGGAACGGCTGAGAGGACCCTTGTGCTACAGAACAGCAGGTGCAGGGTGCAGGGCACCCTGAGCCGGTCAGAACGGGTCCTTACATCGGAGACCCAGCAGCATAACTCCCTGCAGTGTTAATACCCTGCTGTGGCAGTGCCTGCCGCTGGTTTCTATGCCACCTCTTGAGCTGTCCTACCCCCAGACACTCATTTTCACAGAAATGCCTCACTTCTATAATAGATTGACTTTTTAAGGTGTTCCTGAGGTCACATTGTTAATAAACCTGTCAAATAGTGTGACCTGAGGGGCAAAAGTAACCTTGTCCTCCATCTTTCAGAGCAAGAACATCAGGGCTTGTCCCCTGACAATTTTGGGTGCAGTAGATTAAAAGTTCAATCAAAGTTAGAAAAACTAACATGAAGAAAAAAAAATTACAAATTCAAATAATTCAAGTACTCAAAGTTAAGGTGGTCCTGAAAGAAAGAAGCCTGAAATAGCACTTAAGCACTATTTGAACTGGAGAATTCCTATTGGGAATAGCCTGTGATTTCAGTGTACTGTGTTGGAGCAATATGTCTCCTACATAGAGGTAATACATAGAGACTCCTGGTGAGATTATTTGATTGAGGCTGGATTTATTAGAATTGGAAGAATAAGTAAATTTTAAAAACATCTCCGATTCCAAAAAAACTCAACTGGAAGGCAGTCATTTGCTGAAGCAGAAGGATGATTTATTTTCCTTTGCTGGAGCAGGACAGGGAGACCTGGAAGGAGGTACAGGGTGCCCAAGCTGGATTGGTGGGAGAGATGATCTTCACCAAGGAGCACACAGGGCTAGTTTTTGTCAGAGTTTTAAATATATTTCCAGTTATTACATTTTTGAGCACAAGGCATATCATTCTCACACCTCGGGGAAAGGGCACATCTATCCTACTGACTGGGTCCCAGAATATCTGGTAAGCCACAGGCTACAATAGCTAACCCAGAAAAGAACTGACCTAAGAAGTTTAGGATTTAGATACATTTTCTGTACAGCAAAAAGTGACACTTCAAAATTTTAATGTCACCTTCCAAAAGCATTACTAATGCAGACCTCCCAGTTACCATCCCTTACCTTCAGCCTCCCTGGAAATGGCTTGTGGGGAGTGGTTTTTGAACGACATCCAGTAGAGCCATTACGTTCCTTCTTGGCTGCCTTCAATACCTACTGCAGGTTTCAGATTTGAGACCTGTGTTTCTGAACAGAAAAACAGCCACTTAAAAAGGAAAACATTTCTCAAGGCTGCTTTGCACAACCCACTAGGAAGGACACACCACAACAGCAGCAAAGGACTGAGGACACAGAGATTATTAATTCTCTTCATTCATTTCATGTTCAACTACAGAAATAATATTTATGACATACTAGAGGCATTAAAGAAAAAAAAAAAAGAAAAAAGAAAGAAAACCAGCATCAGGAAAACCAAAACTGCAATATTTGAGAAAGATCTCATATAAAGGAAAATATTAGGTGTAGTAAAACATGCAACTTGAAATCAGAGAAAGAGTGAAATGCCTTAAGATGTAGCATTCAAGGAATATAGAACAGGTTTTGCCAAGAATTATTAGCATACATCTGCACAACCCCCAACCACCTGTTTTTTCTTTTATTTGTGGGCCAATAAAGAACTGTGTATTATTAATCCTAAAAATAAGAGCTTAAACTTTAAAAACCATTTGTGTCACATACTGGAAAGAATTACTGTGTTCAAACTACCCTTTCCCAGCCATGTTTGACTGAGAGCACAGCATAATCTTTTCCTCACCTTCATATAGGAACAAGAAAAAATGTTCCAGGAAAGGGGTTGGTCAAAATCAGAGATCACTTTAGCCCAATTTTACTGCTTTTGTGTCCTAGAACTCTTTCCTCCAGGGGCTTTGCAGCCCAGGTGAACAGTTCTGCCCTGCAGTACACGTTTTTCCAGAGGTCACCCAGGATGCATCCATGGTCCCAGTTGGCCTCAAAATTTCGAGGTGGAATCCTGGCTCCCTTCAAATAAATGGTGAAACTCCCTTGATTTGAAAGCCATTTTCTACTGTAAATCCCAGAATCGCCTGCAGAACTATCCCTTTGCTTAATTGTTTGCCCTCATTGTTGGTTTCTGACGGCGTTACCTTCCCTGTGTACTTAATGGTGGATTTGCTCGAGGTAATTAGTTAATCACCTGTCAGAGACTTTCCTGGGGACCAGGTAGGGCTACTGAATGGCCATTCTGTAGACACTTAAGCTTAATAATGGCTGAAGAAAATAAATATTAATTTCTTTCCTTACAGCCAAGTTGCAAAAAAATTAGGGTCATCTCTCCAAAGTTCTCAAATACGCGTTTACAAGTGGCCATAAAAGCCCGGAGGTGATTTTCCTGGGACAGAGATTACGTACACCAGGGTGAGGCACCTGGTAAAGGCAACTTCATGGGACCTGCTCCTCATCACGTGCCCCCAGCTATGCTGACCGTGCTCAGGCTGTCCTGTATCTACACTGCCTCTTTTATATTCCCTTTTAATACAGGAAAAATCCATAACCTGACAAATACTGGTAGTACAATCCTAAATCTCCATATTTACATACCTGAGTGCTACTGTAATTGACAGAGCCCTTCTCCATTGGCTGCCATCATACCAGTCATTTATTCAGCCAGCATTGTTCAAATACAGATTGTTTATTCAGTTACTGCTGACATTTCCTGTAGTCACCACAGGGACCCCGATAGGGAAAAGGGGGCATATTCATCCAAATTGCTTCCAAACATGCTTCCAGGATTTTGCAGAGTGAGCTTTCCCTCCTGACATACATGCACACTTCCCTACTATTTTCCAAATTTTTCCAGTTGGAAGACAGTAGAAATATGTGGGAAATGCTGTCAAGCTTTGGAACACTTTTCACATTAAAATAACTTTCAGTTCTGAAAGTAACATTTACCAGGTGTTAAGAGTTTGATGGGTTCATTTTAAAAATGACTGCATAACCCTGAGGTGGTTTTTAGTGTATTTGGGTACAAAATGTCAGGTTCCTGCTCCAAAGAAGCTCCAGAGCTCTTCAAGACTAACAGCCACATTTCTAGAAATGGAAAAGAGGAGGCTGCTTACAGGAGGGGACATCAACACCTTCCAGTGCCAGGTGCACCACAGGGCTGAAGAACACGCTCCTCTGCAACACACAGATATGGGTTATATTTCTCCAGGGGGCATTCAGGCTGGACATCAGGACTAATTTCTTTGGAGAAAAGGGATGTCAAGCACTAGAAGGGGCTGCCCAGAGAGGTGGTGCAATTCCCATCCCTTGAGGTGTCCAAGGAATGACTGGACATGACACTCAGTGGTCTGGTCTGGCTCACAAGGTGGGAATCAGCCACAGGCTGGACTTGACAAACTTGGAGGTCTTTTCCATCCACAATGATTCTTGGATTTTTTTTAAAAGCACTGTGCTAAAAGACATAACAATTTAAGAGATGCATTTTTTTCTTTAATCAAATCAAGTGCAGATCCATGTGATTACATGATGAATTATGCAGTAATATTATGACCCTGCCATAAAAATGGAAAATCAGTGGGCAGTGCGTGAACTCAAAGTTTTCCTAAAAAACAACCTGTAAATATCTGCAGGGGAAGCAACATCCTTGGAAAACAATGATTCACACAGGTTTTGTTTTCTTTCCTTGCCATCCTGAGCACAACGAAGGGCTAACATAGGTTAGCTGCTAGCATGTTTGTCTTACACCAACTGCTTCATGTCTGAGAAGAAAAGGAATCTTTTAGAACATGGCAGAAAAATATTTGTCCTGGTTCTTTTTTTTTGTTATTTTCCCTTGGATTAAGCACTCTCATTTCCAGTGACATATTCTCTAGGTGTCCTGGCTTTTGATATTTTGTTTCTCTTGCTCAGAATTCATGAAATCAACATTTTGCCATAAAGAGATTCCAAAATAACCTGGAATGTGTTCAGATAATCACAGGAGGTGGGATCAGCACATACAGAGAACACAGAATGCAAATATAATTCAGTCACTGTTACATGTCTGAGCAGGATGGGTTCTCTCAGCATAACCCAAAGAAGGGAAGATGCTGACCTACAGGTGAATCCTTTCACTCTAATGGCATAACATACAGACTAAAGTAGGAAAAGGTTTTCCACAGCAATCACCACCTGGCATAGCTGCGTTACTCCTGAACAAACATTTCAAAATAAACTCAGAGTGTCCTGATTTACCAGATGTTTGGCATATTTTTTTGAAATCTGGTTCTGACTCTTCAGAGGGAATGCAGGCAGAGGAATCACAAGGAACCCAGCACTGCAGATGTGCTGATACAGACACAAGGCCTTTTCCCACTTGAAGCAGCATTTACTCACTGCATAAAAAGTGTGAATGTTCTACAGTAAATAAAGGCACAACCTGCTTTATACAGACAGGACACCTCCCCACACCCTTATTCCGGCTTTGTTTCTTCATAGAATCTTAGAATATCCTAAGCTGGAAGGAACGCACAAGGATCATCAGCTCCTGGCCCTGCACAGGACACCCAAACAAAGAGGCTGAAGAAGGGAAACTGGGTATTAAAAGCCTCATTCTGTCAAAGAGCTGAAGGCAGTCCCCAGAAGTTTAAAACACAAGAGCAATCCAAAGTTGTACCTTTGTTGCTGTAGGAGGTGAGCTTAGTGCCATCACATCCCATAGCACAGGGGAAAGGACAGCCCTGTAGGATATGTGCCAGCATAGCTCCTCAGCCACTGATCTTAATCTTTCTCTTCTCTTTCCAATCTGGAGCTGATATTCCTTTCCCAGAAAGAATGCAGTTACAGTTGGTGTAACAAGCTGGTACTGCCTCTTTCAGGATAGCTGAAAATAAAATCATAGAATCACCATGGGTTGGAAGTGACGCTAAAGATAATGTTTTTTCAACCCCCTGCCATGGGCAAGGACACCTTCCAGTAGATCAGGTCACTCCAATCATCCAGGAACCTTCTTGCTGTATCCAAGAAAATTCTCACATGCTGCTAAAAAATCCTCCAAACTCAATAAAAGCTGTGCAACCAAAAATAGCGTTTACATTTGCCTCAAGAAGCACAAGTACAAATTAATCTTGGGCTTTGGGATACACGAATTCCATGGCCAAAGTTAAGCGCTTGCCCTTAAGTTCAGAATATCCATTAAATGGATCATCACCATCTTCATGATTTCCTATACGTTACTAATTCACATCCTTCTCCACAAGCAGGTTGTTATCAAAACCCCTCAAAGTATCAGGGAGATAAAACAGAAGGAATGGGAATCAGAGCAGAAACTAGGAGAAACTTCCAAATACCATTTCAACACCTCTATTTTGGGAGGCTTGTCCTCGAATACGACATTGGATCAGGTGCAGACCTAGGAAGGAAAGGATGCAGCTCCTTCCACCCAGGCAGATGGTCTGCCTTTAATTATTCTTCAGCAGCCTGTGTTGAATACAACTTTTTTTTTCCCCCCTTTCTTTTTCCCCAGTAAAGAAATGGACTGTTGTCTGTCACACTGAACATTCATGTGAGAGAAACCACGGAGGGGGAGGTCACCACAAAACAGGGATCTTTCTGTAGCACTCCACAGCAATTATTTCGCATCAAAAACACCAAAGTTGACAAAATGAACATATGATCAAAATCCTGGGCAATATTAAAAAGCACTGGCTGCATTTCCTAGTTATGGGAGCATAGGAGTGGGTTGCTTGGTAACAGCTCCTGCCACGATCTGCTTGGATATCAACCATAAAAGCAACTCCCATGCCATTGCAGCGTTGCTACAGCAACATGCGCAAGTGATGGATCCCAAGTTAGAGATACACCTTTAGCAAAAATATGTTTCCTGTCATTTTAAACACTTTCCAGCCCATAAATACGCAGTGTCTGCCATTCTGAGCAGATCCCAGCAAGGCTGGCTCCCGGGGGCTTTGTCACCATTCACATCGGTTGAGAATTTGTAGGTGTAGGAAAGCAATTAGCAAGGAGGAAAAAAACCAAACCATGATTGCCCTGGATTGCAGCACTTCATCAATCAGGTGCTGCCATAGCAGCTGTGTCACTGCAGCCCCACAAGGCGTTCAGGAACAGAGGAGAAGTTTCTCCATGTAGGTGTGGGCTGCACTGAGGCTGCAGCAGGTACCGTGTGCCAGTGGGGCTGTGGCTTGGCAAACCCTTCAGGGGCTCAGCAGTGATGCTGCAGGTCCACCCGTGCCTCACACAGGTGGGACCTTTGGCCCTCAAGGTGTCTGCTGGTGTCTGCTGCCTCTTAGCCCACAGGTGGATTCCTCACGGGCTACAGGTGACCAAGCAGGGAGGACCTATTTTGCAGGGGGGGCAAATCGCACCTTTGCAGGACTGACCATGAACTTGCTTTTCAGGACTCCTGAGTGACACAGTATAAACAGCTCCGATGTACGAGACACACACTTGGATCTCAGAACCTGTCTGCTGATCTTTCAGTGCCCCTCTGGGCCCAGCTGTAACACAGTTATATAGAATCATGGAACGGTTCGAGTTGGAAGGACCTCAAAGTCCGTCTCATTCCACCTTCTGCGAGACCAGGCTGATCCAGGCCCTGTCCAACCTGGCCTGGAACATTTCCAGGGATGTGGCCGCCACAGCTGCTCGGGGCAACCTGTGCCAGGGCCTCACCACCCTCACAAGGAAGGATTTCTTCTCAAAGTCCCATCTAACCCTGCCCCCCGGCAGAGGAAAGCCATTCCCCCTTGCCCTGTCACTGCAGGCCCTTGTCCGAAGTCCCTCTTCAGCTCTCTCAGAGCACCTGTAGGCACTAAAAGGGCTCTAAGGTCTCTCGAAGCCTTCTCTGCTCCAGGCTGAGTACTTCCAGCTTTCTCAGATTCTGTCCATAACGGAGGAGTTCCAGCCCTCTGATCATAGAAACTAACTGAAGAGCTGCCATGTCCTAAAACAACCAGTCTGATGGAGGAAAACTTTACTACAGCCATGCAGGAGAGTAAGTTTATTGACTCCCAGAAGCAAGTCTTTGCCCTGAAGTGAAAGAGTTCAGTCACTCTGCAGCATGTCAGCCTTAACCCAAAGTGTGCTTTCTTGGCTCCAGCAGCTGCTGTCCACCACCTCTCATCCACACAGAGATCCCGCCGCTAAACCAGACACTTACTTTGACAGGGAACTTCACTTTTCAAAGTCGGTCAGTGCCAGTATCCAACAATGTCAAGCCTGTGCTCATCTCACGGGTGGTGCCAGATCCTCAGGCAAGTACCAAGTGCAAATGATGAGCACAGACACAGAGCTCCTCTGTCTGTGCTGAGACACTCCAGTGACTGGCAGTTGAGGAGGAAGGGGGTTAACAAAAGCTGAATTCTTTTCTTTCTGAAAATGTCTAAAATGGACCCACGAACCAAAATTATAAAATAATTACACTCCACCTTGAGCTGAACACAAAAAGGTTATTCACTACAAAGCCCTAGCAACCATCTTAGCCTTAAAGTAAAAGAAAGCAGACTGCCAAAGCAGTAATGAAATGACACAAAACTGCTAATTTCATGTCTGTTTTTCAGAGGTCTGTAGTAATAACCAGTAATTCCTTACAAAGCATCCATTCTTGCTCTCTAATTCCCACCTAAGGATATTAAAAGTCTTAACCATTCCCTGGCTGTACCTTTTAGGAAGATAATGTCCACTTTATGCCTTAAGTATAGGTGGGCGTATTATTTTTTAAGGGGAAAAAAAAAATCTAATTTGTGAGAGAGTGAGTCATGTGAGTCCAAAGGGCTAAGCAGGACCAGCAATGACACCTAGACAGGCAGATTTATTTATTCCATGGCCCAGCATGTGGCAGTCCAGTGGCCTCAGCACAGTGCTCCAAGGCAGAAGGTCACCTTTCAGAGCCTTGACAGCTCTGGGCAGAAAGGAAAGAGACCTGCACCAAACAAACCTGCACAGGTTTATGTTGTAACTAGCTGAAAAGATACGATTTCATTGTCACCATTCGCGTGTCTTCCAAGAGGCCATGTTACTTATTACCAAGTAAACAGAGATCTGAAAATAATAGCAAAGAAAGGCAGGATTAGGAAGAACTCCTTTAATTGTGCCTTAACACAATGTTACCACATAATCCCAAAGAATTCAGTTCCAGAAGCAGAAATCTTTGTGCAGCTCCTGTGATCAGCCACTTGAGAGAAGGAACTGCCTCAAAACATTGATCCTTGCTGTCTGACTCAGGACTGACATTAATAGATCTACTGGTCTCACCTTGCTGCTCTGATATATATAGGAATAAACTGGGCTACAAAGATGCAGGGAGTGTCAGAAAAACACCAAACATATTCATGTAAGGTCCGTACTCAACAGAAACAGAGGCGGGGCATACAAACGTGAGATTAAACAGGAGGAATTTCAGTGAGCAACCACCAACAGATGGCTGCCACTCCTCGAGAGTTCATCCAACACATTCAAATCCTCAGCATCCAGCGCAGGGTCTGCTCTGGTTTGAGCTGGGGAAACCCCCAGGGTATTTGGGCAAGGCAGTGGCTGCAAAGGCTCACTCGCTGTCTGAATTCCTGAGGCTCCAGGACTGAACTCCTTGCTCTCGCTCCAAAGGACAGGTTGTGCTCCTCATCGACAGGATGCAATGATCCAGCCCCCTGCCTCGGCCTCAGCATCAGGTCACACTCATTCGCACACTCCTTATTAAATTAAGTGGGAGGGGACTGGGAGGGACTG
>VXBI01001948.1:430-39059 GCA_013397375.1 Toxostoma redivivum
TGCTGTTGTTTCTTTTGTTTGCCTTGTTAGATATATTAGTAAAGAACTGTTATTCCTATTCCCATATCTTTTGCCTGAAAGCCCCTGATTCCAAAACTATTGGAGGGGAGGGAGTTGCACTCTCCATCTCAGGGAATGGGCTCTTGCCTTTTCTTAGCAAATACCTGTCTTTCAAACCGAGACAACATTTTTTACATTGAACAGGCAGTTTATCTTGCCTACTCTCCAGTTCTGTCAAAAGCACTTGATCAACAGATACCAAAAGTTTCACTTGGCAGGCCAAAAAAAAAAAAANTTCTCTCTCTGGCTCTCTGGCTCGCACGTGGAGTCGGAGGAAGATGGTCGGTGTTTCTACCTAGAACCCTCCCCGCGATCCCAACACCGGGAGCCACGTTCCCTGCTGTCAGACATCGCACTGCTGCCTTCCCACTTCATCCTACCACCTCCAGGCACTGTGCTGAGCAGCACGGCCGACACCGTGAGGGGGGAGTCGCTCCTCCATCCCTCTCACCCCTGGGCCGCCGCTGCCATTGCCCCAGCCCCTTCAGCTGTGAGACCTGCCCTGCCCACAGCACCGGGAACGGAGCACAGGAGAGGGAGCCTGCGGCCAAAAGGGACTGGGACTGAGCTATACTGTTCTGTTTTGTTGTCAATTGTTATAGCTGCTGTTGTTTCTTTTGTTTGCCTTGTTAGATATATTAGTAAAGAACTGTTATTCCTATTCCCATATCTTTTGCCTGAAAGCCCCTGATTCCAAAACTATTGGAGGGGAGGGAGTTGCACTCTCCATCTCAGGGAATGGGCTCTTGCCTTTTCTTAGCAAATACCTGTCTTTCAAACCGAGACAACATTTTTTACATTGAACAGGCAGTTTATCTTGCCTACTCTCCAGTTCTGTCAAAAGCACTTGATCAACAGATACCAAAAGTTTCACTTGGCAGGCCAAAAAAAAAAAAAATCCAAGACACATCCTCTGAGCATAATTTCATCCTGACATAATTATGACAAAATTGACATAGTTATGTTTAAGCTGTATTGTGTTACTCACCTACACTGCGTTTATTTATTCTGTCCATTAAATTTAAGTGCAGTTGTATTTTCATTACCTCTGGATTTGCCAATTACTGTAGCATTTCCACAGCTACAATTTCATCCTAAGTTAACATTCCTAGGATCATACTAAGATACCCACTACTGAAATTATCGTGTGTCCAGACTACATAAATTTAAATCTTATCAAGTTATCATAAATGATATCTACTATATATGTAATATATAAATGATATCATGATATTTACTATACAACTAATCCAAAACTAATGTTCTGCTCTTAGTCAAAGGCAAACGTGTTCTACCCATAATTCTTTTATCCTATGTCAGTTGGCAAAGCTTGCAACTAAGGTCTTCCAGTTATCCAGTTTCTCTCTAATAGCTTTGTGGAAAAAATATCCTTTATGTGACCACTGCATTTTCCATGGCTAATCTGTACTATGATCTCATTAAAGGAATTTACCCATTATTTTAATTTTTCCTTCATGGCTCTGGGACATTTTTTGTCTGCCACAGAGTTTTAGTAGTTAAAGATGAACTGAACAATGTCTTACAGAGAATTTTAAGGTAGGATATATTGAGATGTACTTTCAACGGAAACCATGCAGGATACTTATGTGTATGTATATATAAATGCATATATAAAAGTTCAGAGGATGCGTAGTTTCTTAGATCAGTAATTTTGGATTTCTGAATTAGTTATTTCTGGAGTGAAAGCTGGTTGGCTTAATGCAAACTGTCAAAATACTGTGCAGCTTTTATGTTTTCTTCTTTCTTTTGAGAATTTTTTCAGTTTATTAATGTAATGAAAAAGTCAAATTGATGCCACTGTATATTATAGTTCCAGTCAGCACCAGAACAAGAAGCAAGAGTGGTTCAGCAGCAAAGCAGATGCATGGAGAAGCTGTGGAATCTACTTAGATTACTTGGCAAGATCCAGACTAGCCTAATGTAACTTTGAAGCTTGCTCTGCCTTAGTTCTGATGTACTATGCATCTGTGCAGTTCCTATATAGCAATTCACATGCACTGTTTAAGGTTGCACATTTTTCTCTTCATTACCCAATTCTTTTGAAAATATTTACAGTTTTCCATTCCAATAATACTTCCTTGGTGAACTGTGTGCAACTGTTATAGTGCTAAGATGCAGTACTAAGGTCATTGTTTTTGTGGTTTTTTTTTTTTTTCTTTTTTTCTTCTCCAATAGGTGAGAGCATTTTAGTCTGCAAGCCCTCAGAGAAATCAAAAGGTGCTGCTCTACTTCAGGGATCTCTCAAGCCTGTTTGCAGCTGTTTGCTTAGAAGAGAAGGGGAAGGTGTCGCTTCTAGCATGAAAAGAGCAATACTTGAGGTACAGGACACTCAGAGAGGGATTAGAATTGTGTTTGCACCCTTGTAGGATGGTTTCTTCTGTGACACCATCAAATGTTTTCTGTGCACTCCTTTTTCATGTGTTTCCTCCTTTGTCAATCCAGTCATCTTATTTGGGTCTGCCAACTTGCTTCAGTATTCAGCATTTTGTCTAGGATGTTTCTCTGCTTGCTGCAGACTGGGATGTGAGCACTCAAAGAAGCTTTGCTATTGCATTTAGATGTACTGAAGCAATAGGCAGAACTAAGTGTAATTCTTAAACTTTAGGTGTGACCTGACATTCTTAGCTGGAGCATGCTTGTAAATTACTGATCCTAATGGGCTGAATTGGGCCATAATGACATTTGTGGAACCTTGTAGGGTCTCTTATTTACTCCCTCAATTTACCTGCCTCTTCTGCAAGGGAATGATTGAAATTTTGTGAATACATTTTTGGTTAGCAAACAGGGGTGGTACCCAATTTGCTCTCTCTTCTGTAGGTTTCGTACAGGAGTAGAAAGGACCAACAGGATTTTATTCCACATAAGTGAGTTTATGTCCCTTTTCAAAGCTGCTTTTGGGCTTGAATTTAGATTAGATACAGAACTCTTTAAATAGAATTTGTTTGCTATACTTTTACTGTATTTTGAAAACTTTTGTGATGCTTAGAACTTGGTTGTACTTCCACAGATTTTGAATTTTAGCAGACCGATGGAATTTCTAAATGTATTTTTCTACATAACAGCTATCTAAAAGGACAGGGTTCCTTTAAAGCAAAACCAAGATCAAAGGTAGACAAAATCACTCTCAGCATTCATATTTATTAAGAGAAACCTTCAGTATGCTGAATAGCCTTACAAGAACTCCACCTTCACGGTTTGATTTTTGTATTCAAAAAAATATCAGTTTGTGTTCTAACATGTTTTAATATTTCACAGTGTTGGCTAAGAAAATGCCTCAGGCTAGTCTCAAATCTACATTCCTGCTATGTGTATGTCCACTTTCAAAATAAGATTTTGTAAATCATTCTTTTCTATAGCTTAGTCCTCTTACTTGTACCCAAGATGACTGACTTCTTGCCAAAAAAAGTCTTTAAAAGTTGGCAGTTGCTTTGCCTCATATTCCCCTCTCTGGGAAAATGGTTCTTTAAAACTGAGATGATGGATCACTCTCTTTGATTCTCTGATCTGATATTCTGTCCTACTGCATCTCTGACAATATGAACAGGTAGTTTTCTTCAACAGATCATAGTGGGGGGAGTAGCCAACACTCCAGAGGATGTGCAGACCTACGCCTCTTGCACTCTGCTTGCATCCAGCTTGAAAGAAAGCAAGTGGGAAAATGGGAAAGGGCAAGACAAAGCACAGACTGGACCTATCGAGGCTTGTGTGGCATGGCTACTTGAAAATGAATTCATTCAGGTTGTGGACTCTGACAATGATGCGAAAGGTAAAGTTGGTGTTCCTCCCAGTGGTTGCAGTTAGTTTTGATTTGCTAACTGAGTAGATGTTCAGTGTAAATTAATAGTAAGGACTTCTCTGCGTTTTTATTTTATTTTAAATAATTGTGTATTGAGAATTTTTTGGCTTTCTGGAAGGTATCTTAACACCTGCTTTAATATATTTTGCATGCACATGTTCTTGGAAGGTACATCACATCACCTGCACATCACCTCTAAGACTGATGCATCCTATTCTATAAAGTCCCAAAATATCTGTAAACAAAACAAGCTTTAACCACAGGATTGGTGCATATTAATTGCAGACTGTGATATTTATCTTTCTAAAGAAGAGAAAAAGGATAGTTTAGATATAGGCAAGGCTAAGCCTGTTATTGTGTACATTTTTCTGTCTTCAGAATGGAGACATATATTATTTCTTAGTGAAAAAGCAGCTGTGAAGAGTTAGAAATCTCTCAAATGCAGCACAATCTGAAAATGATTATGAACTTGCACTTAAATGTTTCTCTATCTAATACATATATACTTTTTTTAAACAGCAAAGGTTTATCACCCAACACATCTTGGCTCAGCTACTCTTTCCTCTTCTCTTTCACCAACTGAAGCCATGGAAATCTTTGCTGACCTGCAGCGAGCTATGAAAAGCTTTGTTCTGGAGAATGATCTGCATATTGTCTATTTGGTAGGTTCCTCATTCTGTGTCTTGTATTTTCTACTACCAAAACTAAGGAGAGACAGCACAATGCAAAGTTCTTGATGGCTCCATGAACATAGGTTTGTATTTTTCTGTGCTTTGCTTAGCTTATCCTTCATGAAGAAAAGTTTCTACATTGAACATTCTTTAGAATTAGTATGTTACCATAGTGTCTATTGTGTAGGCAGGTGCTGCATGCCGTTTAACCCCATTGTTGTCACTCTTCCTAAGATTTCAGAACTTAAAATGTTTTGAGTGTAAGATAATGGTAATTTTTCTGAGGCACTTGAAGTTGATAAAACAAATGGATTTTTGTATGTGTGTTTGGGATCAGCAGACTTAATTTCATATTACTTTTGGGCGTTTAGTATCTATTTTGCTTCAAAAAGCCTCAGAGAGCCACACCACTTTTTTTCTATGGGTTGGCCTTTGTTTCAGTTACAGTGAAATCCATCCTTGATTTAGTTTATTTGCCTGGTGATGCTACCATGGCTAAAGAAAGGAGTGTGATAAATCTTGTGAGGGACAAGTGTCCCAGAGTGTGTCAAGATTTATGAGGACATACACTTGAAAAGCTAAGCACTGCTATTTAAGATTTTAGGAGAGGAAGCCGTGAACTTGTAAAGATTAGTGAGGAAACCAGATGAATTTGCACTGAGCAACTTGGGATTCATTGCTGCTAGAAGCCCATCATGCAATCATAAGCTGAAATCTGAGAGTCAGCTTTAGCCTTCTTTAAGTGTAAGGTGTATTCTCTTTGCCAGGATGATAAATAAAAGGCAGAATCGGGGAATCTTGTCTGAAACAAAAGTTCACTTCAAGAGGAATGTGCTTGCAATTACAAAGTTCGTTGAGCTGGGGCAGGCAGGAATCTGAGGGTACCTGTCTCTGCTTGCTCTGTTCAATAACCCAGTTACGGGCTAACACTGATAGGTTTTTTTTGCTTGTTTGTTTTGTTTTTTGTTTGTTTGTTTTTGTTTGGGTTTTTTTTTTGTCTTTTTTTTTTTATCTACTGCTGTCCCATATGTACTCATATCTCTGTTTTAGAGGACCACATTATATTTTGTTCTATTTCTTCTAGGTAAAATTAACTCCCTTGTGTTATGCACCAGTGAATTTTTTCCCTGTTTGCATCTCCAAAACAGAAAAAAAGCATGAAATTTGTTCCTGTTCAGGGGTAGAGGCAGTGATGGCATTATATTTTTTAGGCTGTACTTTTTAATTGCAGCAGCTAGTCTAAAGTTATTTTAAATCATACACTGTTGAGCAAAATGTTCTTGAGTTCTCTTCTGTTAAGCTACTCTAAAACACTTTCTTGCGAATCTGTTCATTTGCAAGGCCAAAGGTTTATTTCATTTTCTTGCTTTTTTAGTTTTTTTTAAGTGTTGTTCTTCTTGTGTTCCTTATGGGCTACAGGGAGTTTATCTGCTAAAATGCTTTTTAACTCTTTTAAACTTGAATCTTTTACTTGTACATGTATGAGACTGAAATCCAAGCCTTGTGTTTTAGGGAAGTTGATTAAAACAAATAAGGATTTTCTAGACTAGGAAAATAGTTTTCTTTAAAGAAAAAAAACAAAACTACAACAAAAGCCCAATAAACAACAAAAGATAGAGCCCCATCTTAATCACTTTTGTTCTTCTCAGCAGATGAAGAGGCATGGATGATTTAAAACCACATAGGCATATAGTATTCTGTGCCATTTAACATTTGTGCCAAACAGCTCTTAGTTCTTTCAAAATAATTAATCTTGCTTTATATTGATAAAGATATGAAGATGTTTTATCTCCTCATAGAGAAACTGACTATGTGCTGACTAAACCTTAACAGAATTGGTTTTGTGTCTAAAAAACATTAACAAAAAGCCCTCCAGAGCCTTTTTTTAGTGTTAATAAAAGTTGAGATTTTTTTTTGTACTCCAGATAAATGAAAACTTCAGCAAGTTCTGGCAAAATCTGTGTTCTTCCTGCTTTGTCAGATGCTGTGGCAGTGGTTAGTGTGGTTACTTGTGGTTTTAAAAGATTGATAGATATCTGTAAATTATGTTAAAAAAATAATAAAATTTTGTTTTCTTCAAGGACATTGAAGATATAGCTTAAAAATCATTTAGTAGCTTGGATTTAAAGAATAATCCAACAAAGATTCTAAATTGTTTAATCGTTGGAGTACCCATATGAGTCAGATCTCATCAGTACAAACATCAAAGAAACTGGATTAGAAGAGTTTTTACTTTCTTCATGGTACATGCCTGTGACTCAGTGCCTTTACGTAGTGTGTAGGATGCTCTAACCACATTCTCTAGGCTGTAGTTTTGTTTACCCAAAACTCTGTTTAGTTCTGTTTATTTCTCTGAAACAGTTTTTTGTGTTATCTTATTTTCTTTA
This sequence comes from Toxostoma redivivum, assembly GCA_013397375.1. Classification (NCBI taxonomy): domain Eukaryota; kingdom Metazoa; phylum Chordata; class Aves; order Passeriformes; family Mimidae; genus Toxostoma; species Toxostoma redivivum. The sequence goes on from VXBI01001948.1 coordinate 7,366, forward strand.
GGTCACCCCAGTGTATGAGGAGTGGACCACAATTGATTGGTACCAGTTTTTCTGCTTATGGGAGAAGCTGCCTGCCTCAATGAAACGTGTGGCTGAGCTGGTGGGGATTGAAGAAGGCTTTCTAGCTCGCTCTGTTAAGGGCAAAATCACAGCTAAAACAGAGAAACAGCACAGACAAATGGCCATCCACAAAAGGTAGCCGCATAATGTAGGTGTGAATGTGCAGAGATTAGAGGCTATAACATTTGTAATGCTCTGTGCCTGTTTTCAGGAACTGGCTTTTTCTGAGCTGATAGGTCAGAGAACCTGGACCTAGTCTGCTCTGGTCCGAGAACACTGGTGGCACAAGATGTTTGTGCTGATGTTTCTGGAAGCTATCCTGTCTGTTTCTTTTGTGTGCTATACTGTAGGACTGGTCTGTCTTGTGTATCACAGTACATTTTGTCATGTACTTGCAATTACTTTGTAATTGCCCTGGATGACAATTTTATTTCTTCATGTGTTTCATCAACAGGTTTTTCACCAGCCTTGCCCTTCTGGATTTAATCAGCGAGGTTCCTTTACAAGATATGACCAAGAAATATGGCTGTAGTCGCGGTCAGCTTCAATCCTTGCAGCAATCTGCTGCCACTTATGCAGGCAAGTTGTCTGAACAAAATACCCCAGGAGTCTTAGGCTAGTCTGTTTTAGTTTTTTTTTGTCCTTCCAGATTTGAGGCTGAGAGCCGCAGTGTGGTACTAACAGCAAACAACCTTGTAAAACCACTTACGGATTTATAGCTTAACCTGTGGTTGCCCCTGCTGTGGAACCACAGAATGTGCAGTGAGAAGGGAGCCACCTGAGGGGAATCAAGCAGTGTGCAGCTAATGTCTGTGGAAATCAGCTGTGTACTGTGCAGGAGCATAGTTTGTTAAATACTAAGTATGGAAATCAGTGCAAGTCCATTCTAAAGCTTTGCTCTCTCAGGAAAGAATACTTTCCAGCATTGAGTAAAGTTTGGAGCCTCTAAGATGGGACATGGCTTTCTTCTGAATGCAAAATTAATTGGCCAGAATGTATAAGGTTACAGTTTTTAAAACAGAGTGAGTGGCTTCTGGGTCAGTTATTACCAGATCACAGGAAGTCAGACAGCTGCTACCTTTAACTTCCCTAAGAAGTAGAGTAGAAGTAACAGCCCACCATGTGACCGAGATATATTTTTTTTCTGTTGTCTAAATCCTCCATTACTCCATAAGTGGGTTTTCAGATTTGAAGACAGTTTTAGCTCAACTTTCAAAACCCTCTGTATGGGTTGCAGCATGAGTCAAAGTCCCAAAATGAAAAGGTCACACCAACTGATGCAGAGTGGTTAAATTTGATTCTGGTAGTATAAATAACTTTTTTAAAAAAACTTTTTAGTATAAATAACTTTGTAGCAGTTTCATAATCCTGTATTTCCAGTGTTAATAATTTTCACAGGAGTAATCTGGGAAGTAAAATGAGCTATTCATATGACATAGAGTTAAGAGATATGATAACAGTTGTATTCTATAATCACTAAAATTAATGAGGGATGCTATGTCTTTCAGTGGTTTTCATAGTCTGTAAATGCAATCTGGGAGTAAGAAACTGTATTTTCTGTGCTCTTTTCCTTCTCCCATGCACTAGGGACTGCAGTTGTAACCTCTATCATAGGATTTGCTACCTCCTATAATGCTCTCAGTAACTGAAATCCTGCAGGCCAAGGTCTGCTTTTATGGATGTCAGCGCTGGGTTTCCTCAAAGATCTGTGGTTTCCCTTCGTGACTCTCACCACTACTTTTTCCTTTGCCCTTTTTTTTCTGGTATGACTTTCATAGGACTCCTGTTCCAGGATATGCATGTGCTTCAAACTTTCAATATTAGCATCTTTGAAAAAACATTGTCATTCAGAATTTCTGCCTCACTGATTAGCTAGTTAATTGCAGATTGAATTCTGCAAGACTAGCTCCTACTCACAGTTGTAATAAACATGAGTTTGTTTCTGTAAATAATGGGAAGGTGATACATGTAAAATGAGTGCTGATTCAGATTGGGGGGTGAGGAGTGGATCCAGCTTAGTAGGACCAGAGCTGGAGTTCAGACATTAATGTAACTTTTGTGTTCCAGGAATGATAACAGTTTTCTGTAATCGACTGGGCTGGCACAACATGGAGTTGTTGCTCTCTCAGTTCCAGAGCCGCCTCACTTTTGGGGTACAGAGGGAGCTCTGTGACCTGGTCCGAGTGTCTCTGCTGAATGCACAGCGTGCCAGGACACTTTACAGCGCTGGCTTTGTCACCGTGGCTGATCTTGCTAAAGCCAGTCCTGATGACGTGGCAGCTGCTCTGATGAACTCAGTACCATTTAAAAGGTGAGAAATCAGTAAGTCCTGAAGTCAAGTAAAGGAGTTTTTAAGGTGAAGGATGAAACCTGCAATAAATATGGCAACCTTTTGGAACTTCGTATCAAGTGTTAGAAATAACTTGTAGGTCTCTCCAACTGATCACAGTCATTCCATGATTATTCTGAAATTAATAGAAGCATCTTATATTTACAGAATAAGTTTTTGAGACCTATTTTTTCTTCTTATTCCTCTTTTCACTGCACAGTTTAGTCCTGGGTAAATTGTCAGTGCTGTTGGTGTGTTTTTGCTGCCTCTAAAAGGCAGCTCCACCATATGTTCAAAGTAGTTGATGATTTATTACTGATTATCTTTTGGGATTCTCTTGTGAATTATATGTTAGTGCAGTAACAAGCTTCCTTGATCAAGTACCTGTTGGACTGTGCCATGGCACTTGTCTGGTTCATGCTCTTGAAGTTTCCTTTCTTTGGAAAACAGTGCAAGGAGGATGATTCATTGAGACCTGCATCTTGCCCTAGTAGGAACTGGGACTTGTCTGGGGTACCTTTGAACACAGAAATCTGGCAATGCTTTTGGGGTGTGCAGCCAGTAATATCTTTCATTGACATCTGTTCATATTTAGAAGTAGTTATTTCCAATTAAGTTATTTCCCATCAAGTGCATTATATTTTAGGTAGAGTGCTTCTGTAAAGGAAACTGTGAAGACAGATGAAATGGGAGCAGAGGAGAATAGTGCCAGCTCCTTGTGTTATTTGTTATGTTCTGCATGGATATTTACATCTGTCTGTTACCTTCCTCACAGTGTTCGTAGGGCCGTGGATGAAGATGAAGAGTCAGCAGAGGAGCGTCGGGCTGTGCGCAGCATCTGGATGGCTGGAGTGAAGGGCTTAACTGAAAGAGAAGCAGCCTCCATCATTGTGGAGGAAGCCAGGAGACTTCTGCAGCAGGATTTGGCACTGTTAGGGGTGCAGTGGAACCCAGAGTTTTTTCTCAAGACTGATACATCCTCTGTGATCAGCAGTGAGTCAGAACTGGAAGACAGATTGCATAGATCAGATGGAGAGGAGTCTGCTGAGTCTTCAAGGGTGTTAAACAAAAAAGAGTGCAGAGTTCAACACTGTAATGGCTTTGGTTCTCAGATTGGAAACTTATCAAATATTAAAAAGGGATATAAAAGGCGACTGAGCAGTAGTACAGAAAGCTCTGTATTTGAGAGTGAAGTCCTGGGCAGGAAACAGGCGCGAGCAGAGGAAGGCAAGGGTGATCTTGTGTACAGTGCTAGAAAACAGCAAAATGTGTGCAGAGGAAATGAAAACATAGAAGAAATGTGTCTGGTCAAAACCAAGATGAATTCCAGAACAGCAGTCCGAGAGCACCTTACTGAACAAGGAAAAACACCAATATTGAGAGCAGAGTCTTCAGCCTCTAGATTGATTAAAAGCACAGATACACATTCAAATCAGATTAGGAACAAAAATACCTTTTCAAAACTGCAGGAGTCACTTCTTGAAGATTCAAATAAGCTTAGCATAGACATACAAAAGCTGCCTGTTTTCCACACCACCATCTCTACAGATAATTTTGTTTCAAACCAAAATAATAAGGAATTTATGGAAACAGATTCTGTGACTTGTAAAGTCTTAAGTTCTGTACAGATGGAAGAAGTTAAGATTGGGAAGAAAGATAAAATGGAAGGATTATTTACAGAGCCTACCAACACTAATGAAGGCATGACTATGGGGAGAGCAGGTTTTCAGGCACCTGTTATGCTGAAGGGTAGTCCACACAGCAGTGTGGAGATACACCGTGTTGTAGGAAGTAGAGTAATACCTTCTAGTGCTAGGACACAGAGAGCTGACAAAACTGATGATGAGCCGAATAAAAGGAATAAAACTCAAACAGATGTGAACTGTGCTGAGGTGAAGCTTGATAAGCATTTTTATCCTGGTGAGGTGAAAACCTGCAATATTCAGATTCAGAATGGTGGCAAAAATGGGAGTGAAAAGCTCAGTGGAATATTGTTACAAGCTGGAGCACTACAGAGTGGTAACAGTCATCCTAAAGATTTTCTGAAGGGGTCTTTAGTAAAATCCGGAGGCGTTTGCAATGAAGATGGTGTTCAGAATGGTCCAGCCTCTCATCTGTTTTCTGACTCTAGAGTCTTTGAAGACAGCATCCAGTTGGATACTCAAACTGAAATGATAATAAAACAGGAAGGAGCAGCTGGAATCACAGGACAGCAAGGGATACAAGGTTCAGAGCTGGCAGCAGTACCACAGCAGGAAATATCAGAAAAACTAAGCAATTTATGGACTGAGAGTGATACTGATAAAAGGCTGGCTACAACAGTTAGGAAACTGAGCTTCCCAAGTCTTATCGCAGCAAGTAACATTACAAAAACCACAACTCAGCACTGTAGTAATAAAGTTTTGGAGTCTGGAGGCCTTAATTTACAGCCTGTAGTGAAGAAAATAGAACCTGCACCTTGCCTTAAAGAAAGTGATTTCTCAGTGACTGACTCACAGCTACACAGTTTTCTACAAGATTACCAGACCCAAAATTCAGTGGAAGGGGAGAGTGTGTCTAAAGACATGAATAAAGCAACCTGCCATTTTGGTAGGGAACACATTGTACAAGTAGAATGCCAGTCTGTCCCTGTAACAAGCCTAAATATGAGTGATAGCTTGCTGTTTGATGATAGCTTCAGTAATGTTAGTGACCATTCAGCTATTCACATCATGGAAGGTGATGGGAAGGACCCTGTGGCTTTGCTTTCTCCAGATGGTGTTTTGCAGAATCCAAGGCCTGTTGAGAATAAATTTGATGTCAGTGACAATCAGAAAGAACATGAGAATCCTGCACAGTGCAACAATGTGTCTCTAGCATCCTTGGTTGTAGTAGCAGAAGTTTTAGACCTTGGAAACTCCCCGTCTTCCCTGAAAGACATTCCTTCTACATTTCAAGGTCAGTCAGGATTAAGAAACTCGGTCATTTGTAACAATGATCCCAGACCAAAGGATTTAATAGGAGATCAAGGCAAAAAGCTCCAGAGAAGCCACCAAACTTTGGAGAAGAACCCCCATCCAGTGATGTGGACTGAATGCTCATTTGAACTAAGCCCAGGATTGCAAGATGTGTTGGACAAATGGCCTAGCTTCTCAAGCATTGAACCAAGTTCCAGTTTGAAAGGAGAGTTAGTTGCTTCTATTGTTAGTCAAGAACCAGATCCAGTTTTTGAATCTGACTATTGTGAGCCAGAGCCTTTGCCCACTTGCCAGGAATCACAAAGTTCTTTAAAGGTTAAGGAAAACAAAACGGAAAACTCAGATCTTCAGAAAACAGATGGCATAATGCTTCAGCTCAAGGGAAGCAACAGAACATCCTGTCCTGCACCAGATAGTAATAATGGGTTTATTCCTCCAACACCCCCCAAAGAGCTTCTTCCAAAAATTTCTGTTTCTCTCCCTGTGAAATGTGCAAGAAAGGGACAAGTCACCTGCAAGAATGAAGGGCAGACGATTCAGCTACAGTGGAATAGTGAGGGCAATGCAGAGCAGCAGGCAAAAACATTCCAGGTCAATCTTGGATATCTAGACCCACCTGAGACAGATGAGACAAAAGATGATTCCACTATAGACCAAGGCTTTTCACTGCAGCTATCTCAGGATGTTTTTCCATTTGTTCCTTTAAGTGCTGAAAGTTTCACTATTATTGATGTAGCAAGTGACAAAGCACTTTTCCAGACTTTTTTTGCGGAATGGAAGGAGAAAAGCAGATTCTCCATCTCAGTGGCATGTGAAAGAACAAAGTGCCTTTTGTCTCCCAAATCAACGATTGGTGGCAAATTCAAAAAAGGTCAGTTTCCTATTCCAGTGCATTATTTTGTGAACAGCATGTGGTACCTTCAGCTTAAAGTAGGCCTAGAGAAGTAAAGGATATGCAAAAAAGGAGGAAAATCACTGATATAACAGAATCATGGAATGCTTGTGGATGGAAGGGTTCTCTGGAGATTATCTAGTCCAACCCCCCTGCTAAAGCTGTTTCATGTAGAGCAGGATTCACAGGATGTGTAGGCAGCTTTTGAACATCTCTAGGGAAGGAGATTCCACAACCTCTCTGGGCAATCTGCTCCACTGTTCTGTTGCCCTCAAAGTAAATAAGGTTTTCTTCCTGTTCAGGTTAAACCACCCATAAAGCATGCCTTCCAAATTCTGGCCTTTTGTAGCAACCTCAAGAGTTGAGATAGAAGTGTATTCCTTCCTTCCACTCTAAGAAGTGTTCCATATTTGCCTGTCAAAAATCTATTTTGATAGTTATGAAATGTTGTTGTTGTTATGGCAATGTAATGGCAAAGAATCTGACTGCTTAATCTTGTAATTTTAAAGGAAGAATATGTTTAAAAAGCAGCAGCAGGCTGCAGCATATGAATATTTCTGTGGGGAAAAAAAAATGAAGCAGTATTGCAACAACCCAGAAACTGATCTGAATTTCACATGTGCTTATACTAAAACAAGTTTACGTTTTGAAAATATTTGAAGATATTTAACCTTGGTTCAGAGACAGTCACAGAAGAATTTTCAGATGCTCTCACATATCTACAAGCTGCTAACACTTCATTGCTATCACCAAAGACCTATTAAGGAAATGCTTGACACCAACTTTATTGAGACTCGATAATATTCAATTTTAGGCTCAACTGTATGTATTTATATTTTCAGGGTTCCTACTCTTCTGTATTTATGGATGCCATTTTATAATAGTGACTTAAAATTATTTCTTTAGTGAGTTCTCCTCAGAGGATGCAAGTTAAAGATGATGGATTTCCTGTCCAAGGATGTGAAGACATCTTGGTAGTTGGACTGGCAGTGTGTTGGGGTGGAAAAGATGCCTACTATATCTCTTTGCAGCAGATCCAAGACCAGACTGGTAAGTGAGCAGACAGGCTCTGCTGAATTACTTGACACTGCATCTCAAAAAAGTTCCTTCAGCAGATAAGGTTCTTGGAAGTGCTGTGATTGTCCTGACCCCAGCTCTGTTGTGTGGATAAGTAATTTAGTACTCTTAGGTGTTAAACACCCTTAGTTGCTGTGGATACATCTACAGTACTGTCACAATCCGCTGTTAATACAGGCGGGAGTCACAATGGTTCGTTTGGTCTCAGGGCTGCAAAAGATACAACACGGGACAACAACAACTCAGTTTTTGCGATAGAGGGGAGAGCTATAAAGGAAACAAAGTAAAAAGAGAGAGAGAGAGAGAGAAAGAACGAAAGAGAGGGGAAGGGGAGGAATAGCTACTGATAGATTAGACGAGTCCTTGAGGTTCGGCCAATAGATGCGGCGTCCTCGTAGTCCAGTCAACAGACATGACTTCTGTGGAGAGATCTCAAAGGCTTCTCCAGAGAGTCACCTTTTTATAGTCCTTTTCCAAAGTGAGTGGCTTCTGGCCAAGAGGTGGGGAGATTTATGGACCATTGTGAGACTTGCTCCAAGAAACAGGTGTACAGAACCTGCTGCTCCAGCTAGTGCCTGCTCAAGAGCAGTGTACCATGAGGCACAGTGAGCACCTGCAAACAGTCCCTTGGCAAGCATCCACCTCAACCAGGCCAGAACTACTGCCTGAAGTGGATGGGGGTCCTTGGGGTCTTCTTGCGATGGTCGTGAGGCAAAAATCAGGGAAACTCCAGACGGTCTCTTACAAGTACTGTGTACTAAGGGTAAGTGATTGTCTCAGACACTGGACTGTAAGGAGGCATATGGCTAAAACATTCACTCACTCCCAGGTTCTCTTTATCTAACTTCCTTTACCCTTTCAATCTCTTCCAATTTTTGCTCTCCAGAACAAATCTAGCACTCAAATGCTGAGCATAGCCCAGTCTGTGCTAAGTGACCTTGTGACCAGGATTTGATTCCTGGCTGTCCTTTGTTTGTTAGTACAGACACAGCATATTGCTTTTGGGAGCCTTGTCTGGTTTGATAAACATGTAATGGTGCTATAGATATATTGTTACTTGTTCATAGTTCAACTGTAGCTTTTGTGCTTTAGGTGGTTGCATTTTAGATTTGTCTTTTGCCTTTCTTACCATGTAATGGATTGAAATATGATTTTTCCTTGTATTTCCTGCCTTAGAAATCAGTCCGAGTTTGGCACCACCACCTTTGGACCAAAGCCTATCTGTGACAGAGAGATTGAACCATCTGCAGCTGTACCTGCAGAAGAAGCCCAAGAAGCATCGCTCACTTATCATATATGACTTCATTCAGCACTACAAAACTCTGCTGATGGCTTGTGGCATCTCCTTGGAAGGAAGTTTTGAAGACCCAAAGGTTTGCAGGTTTAAGAAATTTTGCTTGGGTGAAACTACTAGTTTAATCACAACAGTGGAAAGACAGGAGTACCTTCTGGTACTTCTGTTATTTAGGTATGAATCAGTCAAGAGTTTTCATGAAATTTTCTTTCAATGGGCAATCTAGAACAGTATTTTGAGGACATTTGCTTTGCTATGAATGTTCATGGTGCCTGCAAGAGAAACAAACAAAGAGTTTCAGAGGTTAGCACATTATTATTTCATACCTTACATGGCAGGGGAAATGAAGATAAATCTCTCCCCACTCCCAGCAGACAGGACTTAACTCCTGTTTTGTTGCAGTAAGAAGCCTGGGACTGAAATGTCACAAGTCATGGTCAGGTTGTTTCTTCTGAGAGCAGAAGACTGTAAGCAAAAGATTTACCCACCATGCCACTATTTTCTCAAAACAAAACAAAGTTTACATGGAATTTCAAAAAGTTTGGATACCAGTTGTAACTCACATGAAACACTAGCTTGAGGTAAACACCTTGTTGCCCATGTTACAAAAAAGCTCTGGATGCACAGAAAATCCTGTTGATTTTTAAAGCTTGATTTGCATATGGGCTGAACAGCTTCATGGCGATATTAATCTCTGCAGGAAAGTAGCTAAGATGTTCAACACAAAGACAAACATAGATTTTTTTCATAGCAAGACATAATTTTAGGATGAAATTGAAGAGCAGTAAAAGTATCTTTCCCTTCACTGTTCCCTGTAATAGTCATACTCATGTTGGTTCATTTTAGTGATACAATGAATATATACATACACCCTCCCCAACCTCATAAATATACATGTGGGTTTTATCTTCTGCTTGCATAGCAGAGGCAATGTAGGAATCTGTGCTTCATCCTGTTTTGACACAAAAAATTGAAATATACATATAAATGAATTTTCTTTGAGGACAGGGGTTTAAGCTCTACCAGGAGTAAAATATCCCATGCAGAATTCTTGGCATTAGTCCTGTTCTGCAAAAGATAGGAGACCTCAGCTTGGCTAATATTCTAGATCAATAGCAAATTCTAATCTCTACAGAGTAATTTTTCAGGTTAGACATGTTTTGATTCTGATTTTTGTATTTATTCCCTTTAAGTATTAGTAAGTGAAAAGATACTTCAAGATGTGTTTATTTGATGGAGGATAAAGTTTTCAAAAGTACAGAAATAACTTCATTCTCACTCAAGAATTAAGTTCTTCAGTGACTTAGGCCCTCCTGAAGGTTTTTACTGAAATGATGTAACAAATTATTGCAGTTTGCCTGCCAAATGAAGAAAAATAATATCCACTCTAACCTTGAATTCACCCCTGATTAAATATTTGCATTGTATTATGACTAAAAAGTACAAAAAATGTCTCACGGAGGTCTCTCTTTTTAAGGTTGCATGTTGGCTGCTAGATTCTAGCTCCAAGGAACATACCCTTCACAGTATGGTGACCAACTTTCTCCCCAGTGAGCTGCCTCTCCTAGAAGGAGTGAGCACCGGCCAAGGGGTGCAGAGCCTGGGGCTGAGTGCCAGCAGAGACCAGTCTGGGCGGTACAGAGCAGCCATAGAGTCTGTGCTTATCTTCAATGTCATGGACCAACTCCACAAGGAATTACAGAAGGAAAATTTGACAGGTAAAGAGACCTCCCCTCTTTGGGGGCAAAGATGGAGGGTAAATACAGCTGTGCTACCACAGGCTGAGTGATCAGTTCAGAAGAGAGGTGGGTTTGGAAGTTCTTACCTAAATATATTCTGTCAAAATGTTCATTTGTTAAAAGAGGGAAATTCCCTTGGAAGCATACATATTCTAAAAAAAATATATAATTCATATATCCCAAACCTCCACCAGTTCCAGTGATTAAGGCTGTAGCAGAGTCTATTCTAAATCTCTAAATCAAGCAGATTTGTACCTCCCAGGTGAGTACCCTGGCCATTCTGAGGGACTTGTGGGTCTGTCTGTGATTTCTCATGAGCATTTTCAGAAGTTTTTGGATTTTCTTGTCAGAAGTAATTCCTAAAATCCTCAAATGTTTTCTGAAGGAGATTTCTTGCTCTTTGGCCTGCCCATATAGCATGATTTGTCATATATGCATTGTGTCATGTATGCATTGCATGTTCATTGAGTTCATGAAAGTCTTGTGATTCCACAGTGAATGATCCTGTATGTTTGCACTAATTATTGCTGAGTGCTTGTGCTGTTTTAAAACAAGCCATCAAAAAAACCCCCAAAAATATACCTATTGATGGTCATGATGATAATTTCCCCTAAATAATATCCAGAGCCAAGGATTATGGTCCAATCCTGCTGAAGTATTTTATTGCAAGCTTACCACATTGTTTATGATAGTTACAGTTGAACCTTAGAACACTTTAAAAAGATGTGAGTGGTGGAATTAGGGTATCAAGTTAGACATGCTTAATGCAAGGCTTTCTGCAGTTTATAAAGTGTTGATATACAAAGAGATGTATTTTTTAGAAAAAAAATTGACAGAAACTGCTTTCTTAAATACTTTTGTGATAGGGAGTTCTAAAACACTTCTTATTATGAAATATTTCCTATTCCAGAAAAAAAAAAGTATTTAAATGAAATCTACAGGAAAAGATTCCAGTGATTCCAAAAGATTTCAGTATTTTCAAAACTGATGATTCTCCTTTCTTTAAATTTAATGAATGTGTTTGTCTGCAGTTGATATGTTTTATAAAAGATTTTCTTGGGTTTGCACTTACTACAGATGTATTTTCTAAAGTGGAGATGCCCACCCATTATTGTTTGGCTCTGCTGGAGCTGAATGGCATTGGTTTCAGCACAACAGCCTATGAAACCCAGAAACAGATCATGCAGGCTAAACTGAGCCAGATTGAGACCAAGGCATATCAGCTGGCAGGGCACAGCTTCTCCTTGACCAGCCCTGATGACATTGCAGAGGTACGTGAGGGCTGGGGTGGGAGGAGGAGAACTTCCCCAGAAGTTATCATCAAGAGACTTTGGTTAAAATAAGAAAAAAATTCTTCATGGGAAGAGTGAAGAAAAGACAAAATGCAAACCCAACTCTGCTGAGAGTTCATTTATCCTTACACTTATTATGAGCTTGCTGCCTGCAAGAGAGGCTCTGTCTCTCTTGCTTTTTACTGATCATTCTGGTTTCTGCCAACTTTAGCAGAGATAAAGAAGGTAGAAGTGGAAATATGTATGTTGGAAATAATAACCAAGTGAAAATAAGCATGTGGTTTGTATAGGACCTTGGCCTCTCAGGGTGCATGAGATAATCTGCCAATTAAATGGCTTTTAGAGTATTTTGGAAGAGTGGTACAGGACTGGAGAAACTTTTTTGCAATGCCAGTGTCCTGCACACGAGATGTGATTTGATGTCATGTAGTCTTGAATCTAAGAAGAGTTGTGTTGTGCTGAAAAAGTTGCATTGTTACCCTTGCCCCTGTACAGGCATGAAAAAGGAGGGAAAACTGCTTTAAATGTTTTGAATTAACTACTGTCTGCTTTTAAGAAACTTTTAAGAACTGTTATTTTTTAAAGTCTAAGAAACAGATTTCTATGTAAAATAGCAACTCTTTCATTCCTGAAGAATTTAATTTACATTTTTTAATGCACATTACATGGAATAATTGAAATAAATTAAAATTGCTGTGCATGGTTTTCTCCCCATCTTCTTTCTTTTCTCCATATACTATTTTCTTGCTAAAGAGCTGTCCTGGTTTAGGGGAAATTTGGGAGGAAACCTCTGAATGAGGTATGGGGTCCATCTAGGAAACAGATTTAAGTAGTCCCTCCTCCCTCCCCAAATTGGTTTGGGGAAAAAAATATTTCCTTGCCTGGTGGGCCACAGGTGTGAGCTCCCGGTGCTTCTCTGGGTTTTCAGTCCAAAGCAGGTTTGAACAATTCCAAGAAAAAGGAAAGAAAATCCACAGTTCAGGGAACTTTGCCTCAGCTAGCCAGAAATAAACAGCTAAAGGCAAAGGACAGCTCTCTCCTGCTGTCCGCTGCAGACAACACAGTCTGTGTGAAGGATGCAGGGGAGCAAGTGTAGTCTCTGATAACAAACTCTGCACCTCTTCTCTCTCCCTTCACTCCTGGAACCAGTCTTAAAGCTGCAGAACTCAATATTTAACACTAACAGAACAGATGATTGGGGATAGAAGCATCATAAAGTCACCCCAAGACAGGGGCTGTACTTTATATGGAAGCAGTCAAAAATTTGCAAGCAGCTATCAGTAAAAGAAATTCCACAGAAATATTCCTTCTTTGTTGCAAATCTAGAAATCTTGCTCAATAACAGTAGTCTAAGTTAGAACACCTGAAATAATGCTCGACTCCAGTTTCACTCTGCTTCATGGAAAAGGGGAAGTAAAGTTTTGTCTGAAATACTGTTTTCTGAACTACAGAAGCTTGTATCTCACGTGGAAATTTATTATGAGTAATGTAAAGTATCTTGTATGAGTTAATGGAACTTCACCCTTCAAGTTTTGTGTCAGTGAAATTTCTGCGCTACATAAATGGGCAGGAGAAAAGCTTTCTGTTCCCTTCTGCCAGCTATGAAATCAAAGACAATAGCTGCTAAGTAGTGTATAGTGTATAATGCTACATAGAAACATAATGTGAAAAATTAAGAGCTGTATTCTGTCTGTCATCAAATGAGCATATACTTAATTTTCTGGTTTTTGGCAATTTGTTAGAAAAACTTATATTCTAGGTATTCTCTAAAAGGTATTTGTGACCACCTCTTTCTCTGCCATTTGTATTGTTCTGAAGCCTGCTCCCTGCTAACACTTCTGTTTTTTCACCAATGTTCTTCCCACTTTCAGTCATCTGAACATTACATTTTATTACAGTTGACTGTCAGTAATAACCTCACTTATTGGATGGAGTAAATTACCTTATCTAAAAGCATACCTCTGAATTTAAACTTAGACTGTTCAGAAAATGAGATTTAAAATTGCATTTTGTAGTAATTAAAATGAGAAGGAATGACTTTGATAGCCAGGATCTTTAATCAGCTTTTTAATTACGTGAAACATTTGTACTATCCTTTGGCTGGAACAAGCTGTTTAAGTGCTCAGTTGCTTTTGTTTTCTCCTGGGAGTACTGTGCGGAAACTGATTTGACATGCTGGCCTCTTTCAGGTGTTATTCCTGGAGCTGAAGTTGCCACAGAATGGAGATGTTAAAGCCCAAGGGAACAAGAAAACCTTGGGTTATACGAGAAGAGCAACTGCTAAAGGAAACAGGGTCAGACTAAGCAAGCAGTTCAGTACAACCAAGGTACAGTAAAATCTATTTCTGGTCTGAAAGTAAATTTTAATTGCCTTTTGCTCCTCCAGTTACCACTGGAAATTCAGACTGGGTTCTACCTTCTCTGTTAGCAGAGTTAGTAACTCCTACTCTCCTAAAGCTTGAATGCAGTGAGGACGTGCCTATAAATAGCAGACTTCAATAAGAGTAAATCAGGCAGAATCTGATTTCCCAAATCATGTGCAAGACCAAAATAGCACAATAATTTTGTAAAGCCAATAGGATAAAATTTTTTCCACATCAGTTTGAAAGATACTTAAATACCATGTTGACTAAATAAAATATTTTCTCTTCCTGCTACTATCAAATCTGTATTTTTTGCTTCAGAGAATTTGTCTTCAGAATGGCTCATCTGATGGTTTATCAAATTTAGTATATCAGAAGCTTGTATAATGTGAAGGCTATTGACATTCTTGCCAGTTGATAAATATTGTGGACCTGCATTAGTACCAACTGCTGCAGGCTAATGGGTGCTCTTGTGGAACAAGTGAACTTAGCAGATATATATGTTGCTGTTTTCAGGACTCATAAATCTGTGTAGTTTTCCTAGTTTCTCCGTGTTCAGTGTAGTCTGTACTTGGAAGACAAATATTGATTTCTGGAACTCAAGTGGCAGTGAAGACATTGGGTACAGTGGTAGTGGCAGAGCAGGGAGCAAGAAACAAAGAGAGGATTTCCTCCTTTTGTGATGTGAAGGGATGAGGCTGCAGCTGCCTGTGGCACACAAAAAAAAAAGTTATGTTGAGAAATGTTTGCATTCCATTGTCTTTTGAAATTCTTGTTAGTCCCTTCATATTTCTGATTAAACTGAAAGGATTTGATTGCTAGTGATGAGCTTTGTCTTTCAAGGAGCATGGTAAAGGGCTTCACTTGGTGTTCCTAGTGTACAGATAGGAGAGAGCAGGGAGGAAAATATGATGAAGATGGAGAAGCATTAACGCTGGACAAGAGGAGACAACATAGGGGACCTGTAGCAAGTGATGCTTTATTTCATCATTTCAGGTGGTTTATTGGTTGGTGCAGATTAAGAGTGATGACGAAGGTGCAGAAGCCCAAAGAGAAGTGATTGTCTTCTCGTGGGTAATAAAACTGCAGCTATGTCAGGGGGTGCTTTGATTACCCAGGTGTAGGTGGTATAAGTAGAGAGGATATAAATTTAATTTTAAGGCAGTGACACTGGAAGCTCACTGTGAGTGAAGGAGTCACTTTATCCTGCAGAACTGCAAAAACTTTTAAAACAAAATTTTAAAGGCTGTTGATTAGTTGTGCCCTTTTCTTCCCACAAGGATGTTCTGGAGAAATTAAAGACACTTCACCCATTGCCAGGGCTGATATTGGAATGGAGAAGGATCAACAATGCCATTACTAAAGTGGTGTTTCCACTACAGAGGGAGAAGCGATTGAATCCTGCACTGGGAATGGAAAGGATATATCCAATTACACAGACTCACACAGCTACAGGTGAACAAATGTGTACAAATGCCTCTGATCTTACTGGGTTTTTTTTGTCTTGTTGTATGTGTGTGCAGCTTTTCTAAGAGGAAAACATAGGAAATCAACCCTGTGCTCTGCTTCAACCAAACAATGATACTGACATATACCTGTCTTAAAAAACCAGATGTGTATAAAATAGCTTTTGTGTTCACTGAGCAGTATTATTAATTTCTTGCACATATTGCTATGTAAATCTCTGACTCCAGGTTCTGGTTTTGGGAGTTTCTTATTAGTGATACAGAAAAGGGGAACCATCACAAGGCCATTAAACACGAATTACTTTTCCTTTTTAAAATTTTTTTCAGTGGTTGTGTCCTCTCACTCTCCTGCCCATTGTATTTTGGAGATATGGTGTGTGCAGCTATACTGAGTTAGGGAGACACCTTTTGGACCCTTCTTTAGTTCTGCCCTGTCTTCCTTTCAGGTCGAGTAACCTTCACAGAGCCAAATATCCAGAATGTGCCAAGAGATTTTGAGATCGAAATGCCGACTGTGGTTGAAGAAAGCCCACTCTCCCAAGCCCATGGAAATGTTAATTCTCCTGCTGCTTTAGGGGTCAGGTAGGAGGATCTTGACAAAGCTTCTGTCTAATCTTAACGTGGTCGGTTTGTCAAATTTCTCTTTTCTGACTTCACCTGTGGCTGCTGTTGTGTCAGTGTGACTTGTTATTCAGTGTTTCTCTTAGGGAATAAATACCTAAAAATCAGTACATGAAAGACATAACATACATGAAAGACATAATGCTAACAGCATGTGGTTTCATGTAGCTATTTGCTTTCTTTTTGACATTCTTTATGAAACCCTTCAGTGAGATTAGTGTTACGTTCGCAGCTGTTGGATGGAAAGCCTGAGTGTGAAAATAACTAAACTGAAGTTAGGATCTGGTTTGACTTGCTAAGAGCTACTCTAAAAGAGGATAGAATATTTTGGAAGAAGCAGAAGAAAATTAATTTGTTTTATGCTGTGCAGCTCCCTTTGTAATGGAACAGAGTGAACATATTTTTCATTCTTTCTTAATAATTTCGTTTGTGATAGTGACCTGCAGAAACTACCAGGTAGCAGAGGAAGACTTCTAAATTTGGTTTCTCTTAACCAAATACCCTGTTTTCTATGATTCTACAATACTACTTTGACAGCATTACATAATAGTGCCTAAACAGTTGTATGGAAGTCTATGAAACACCAAGGTCAATCTTTTAGCATCTCCCTTGTGAGCTTTGAGGCTTCCTACTTGGTGGTGCTTTTCTGCCCTTTCAGTTTCTCTTTCCATTCAGGTTCTTGTCCCAGTTGTGTCATCTGAGAGATTTTTCTAAGCTTTTTTCCCCACAGTGAGACATTTGAGAAGGTTTTTACTTCTTCTATCTGGCACCTGCTAAACACCATTTATTTAACACCCTTGTGCCTTGGGAAGGGAATTCAGGAGTAGAAGGATCTTGTCCATCTCTCCTCAGAAGAACCAGGCATAGCCATGGAGACAGGAATGTTATCCTGAGATCAAGTTGTGGCAGTGCTCAGGCTTGCAGCAGCTTTTCAGGATGACTGGGGAGTGTGCTGGTTTCTTGAAAGTCTTCCCTGTAGAGAAGAGCCCATCAAAGAACTGGAGTGCCTGCCAGACTTTGAGAGGTCTGTTTCTCAGGCTGACTTTTCCTACATGTTCCTACATTCCTTAGTTAAGCTGCCACTGTGTTAGGAAGATGGGCAATCCTAAAGGCACAGAAATGACTGCTAACACAAAAGAAATTGCCATCCACCCAAGTCTGATTGGCCTTCCAGACTTCGGTCCAAACTGTCTGTTTTCTTACTAACTACTATTGCTGCTCTTTCCTCCTGTTGTAGAAGCTTCTGACCAAAGGAGTGCAACTAAATTAGGTCATGGTATAAAGCCCTTACACATTTAACTAAACTGAGAACGTATGCTGAACAGTGTGATTTTCTGCAGTAGCCAGACATGCAATTGTCCCTCACCTTTATATATTTTGAAAATTTATTTCTCTGATTTTTGTGCTTTCATCTCATTGATCCCTACCGTTCCTGAAAAGCCAATATTTAAGAAGAAAAGGAAGTGCACAACAGAGAGCATGTTGTTTTTTCTGTGCTCTGCTGAAACTTGTCTTGATCTCAGAGATCATTTTGTTAAAGAATTTGTTCAGATCCCTGATCCAGACATCAAGGACTTTTTTCCTTCCAGTGAGGATCCCACTGGACTGTCTGGTAGACTGATGCTCACGGGAGAATGTGATGTGAATCACATCAGAATGTAAGAGCTGCACACTGTTCAGTGGATGTGCTCATGGATAAAATTCCATCTGCAGCTACAAATGACTTGGTGGGAAAGGAGACCTAAGCCAGCCCTGAGAAGATGCAGAGCATGTGGGTGACGCTGTAAACTTTTGGTCTCTCAGAAAAGAAAATCGAGCAGCTTTGGGGCAATTTTCCCCTCGGTCTTTAGGGAGGAAATGTGCAGTGTGTTACAAGCGCCTCTTCTGCAATTTCAGCTCTATTTTTAAAGGCTTACTTGTGAATGTGTGTGCAGTAATGAGGGTGATATTGGTGGGGGGGGGGAAATTTTTCTGCCTCTGGGCTGGTGTATGCATTCTGCAGACGAGAATGATTTTGAGAAACTTGGCACTCAAGGTGGAATGTGGAATTTTTAGGATTCCTGTGACTCTATTCTCTTTCTGGAATAAGCTCATCATAGATTTGGGGCCATTCATCTTACCTGTTTTAGAGCAGAATTATCCAATTTCTGAACTGAATCCTGAATGTGCTGGGAAGATTTATTACTGGGAAGATTTATTACTAAATCTTTTTGGAATCAATAAATCCCTTTCAGGTGTTTACGTGGTCTCTGTCCAGTTCCTCTGTGGTCAAATTTGGGTATGGATTGTCCAGAAAAATGGAATAGAGGCCAATGTCTCACTTGGTTTCACTGATCCATTGTGGTAAAAATTATTATTCATCTCTTGGTATTTTAGAAATTGGTGAAGGACAGTCATTTTTTTCTTCACAGATGCAGAAAGCATTCCAGTATTTTGCCTAATGGGCTAAAGGGTCAAGCTGCAAATAGATCCGAAGAAAGACGAATACCATTTTCTGTTAGCATGAGGCATGCTTTTGTTCCTTTCCCAGGTAATGCCCAGGTCCTGCTCTGGAATAGTTCAGTATATGGTTAGCAAAAAATCCTAGATATAATGAAGGTTTAAGAAAGAATTGATAATAGTATATATGTGTCCGAGCAGCCTATTTGGAAAACTAGTGCAGCCTTCAAAATTATTCACACATGTGTAAAAGAGAGAGATTCAGTTGGGCAGAGTATTCAAATTATATCATTCACATGTTCGCACTTTCATTTCCTCTTTAAGAATATGTGTTCTTTAAAGAGGTAGCTAAGGCAGCCCTTAATACACAAATTGTATTCTACCTAGTTCTCTTTCTATCCAAATGTCAGTTCTCACATTGCTTTCTCTGCCTTAGACACCTGGACAGATACTTGTTTATATGTTTTTGATGGATTCTAAATGTGACTAGACGTAAAGCAGGCAGGCCCTGAGCATTGGGGAAACAGGCAAGAATTTGTCTTGATAGAAATTGCTGTGAAAAACTCTCAGAGCAGAAGATAACTGCTGGCAAGTTGGATGGAATATTGGAGTAATTTATGAAATAATGCTTTCTGATAACTTCTTGACTTCAGGTGGCTTAATCTTGGCTGCTGATTACTCTCAGCTGGAACTGAGGATCCTTGCTCATTTGTCTTGCGACTGTCGCCTCATTCAAGCTTTGAATGGCGGTACTGATGTATTTAAGAGCATCGCAGCAGAATGGAAAATGATTGATCCCAAAGCTGTTGGAGACAGGACCAGGCAACAAGCTAAGCAGGTAATTTTAGGGAAAAAAATCAATAGCAGCTTTCTTGGCAGGAAGATTCCGTGTTCAACATGTTGGAGTATGTTTTTCTGTTTGAATTCGGCCATGATTGTTCAGTAGTTGCTTTGTCTGTCCTCCCACTCTCGGTACGCTGCAACTGGAGCTGTCGGGGTTTTGGGGGATGAGGGTGGAGAAAAGCAGCATGAATGGCTTGGATGCAGAGTCCAAGGGTCTCAGGGTTTCTCTTCTTGCATACTTGCCCTTGTTTCCATACACTTGTCTTCCAGTGAATCACATTTTGTTTTGGTTCTGCTTTCTCTGCATGGCTGACCAAACGGTTGTCATTCTTCACCCTTTCCTCTGGCAGATTTGCTATGGAATCATCTATGGAATAGGAGCAAAATCTTTAGGTGAGCAGATGGGGATTGATGAAGATGAAGCTGCCAATTATATTGAATCCTTCAAATCAAGATACACAGGTTTGGATATGGCTGTTTGGGAGCTGGGTGGTGGTGGTTGTTTTTATCCCTTCTCTACATGTCTCTTCAAATCCTAAATGTGTCTCAACCTACTACTCGTATCTCTTGAAAATGCTTTTCATTTTGCAAATGTCCAGTGCATGAATGCAGCAGTTTGATACTCTGTAATGTTTTACTCTACTCTCTGGTTTTATTCACCTTTAAGACTTTGTTCTTTACTTATTACAAGATTTTTTTTTTAATTTTAATTAATTAATAAACCCTGAGGAGTCATTTTAAAGCTCTTAAGTTTCTGAATGAGAAACATGCTTTTCCTTATTAAAACATACAGCTTCAAATAATATGCTGTGACAACTTTGGAGCATGCTTCTTATAACTTTTAAATATAACCATTTCTTTCTTCTGCTTTTGTCTTCTGCTTTCATGGAGTTTTAAACTGTTTTTACATATTACCCTTTAATTTTTATCCAGCTGCTCAGAGTAGCTCTCCCATGTTCTGTAAAAAGGCATGGTTATGTTTCTAAGAAGCATGTTAATTTTTAGGAAAGCTGCAGAGAGAGCTGCAATCAGAAAAAGAATGGAGGGCAAATGGGACAAGAGGCGGCTAGCTCTAATCATAGGACTTGAGAATGAGCTGGAGTGTTCTGAAGATTTAGGGTTTATTTCTTTAGGAGACAGATGCAGAGAAATGTTTTTCTGTTAAGATTCTGTTTAGTCTCCGTTAATTTCTGAATAGTCTCTCCTTCATGACCATTAGTAATGACTTCCTGCTTCCCTCTCTCT
This sequence comes from Toxostoma redivivum, assembly GCA_013397375.1. Lineage (NCBI taxonomy): Eukaryota > Metazoa > Chordata > Aves > Passeriformes > Mimidae > Toxostoma > Toxostoma redivivum. Next base: position 27,983 of record VXBI01001948.1, read on the forward strand.
CTCAGTACATGTGTGTGCATATGAACTGCAGTGTACCTTATATTGTAACTTCACTTCTCATGGATTTTCACTTGCTGTGTGTTGCCAGGCTGACTGCTAAATGACATAGCTAATGAATTGATTTATGCTGTCAGTCTCGATTTTGAATTTTGCATTTTGTATTTTCCATGTAAACATAGAAAGAAACTGTCTGAAGTTGATTTTTCTCACTTTAGTACAGTTGTTACCTGAACTTGCAGTGCAAGTTCACTCTCCCCTGTCTTACCTTTCTTTGACCTAAATTTCTTCTTAACACTCCTGGCAGATTTGCTCCTTCCCTTGCAAAGTGCAGGTGGGTGATTTTCTTTCATCCTAGAATCTGAAGGGACACAGCCTGAAGTCAGTCAGCCTGAGGATCAAGGGCTCTGGCTTCTGCTTTCAATTTGCTCTCTCCCTACTACTTGTCTTTCCAGTGCTGGTCCAGGTTCTGACCTCTCCATTATCAATAACACACGTATGACCCTCTGTGCCTGGGCACTATGCAGGATGGACTTCCCACCTCCTTGTGCACAGCCAGATATCCTGACACTATGCACTCTCTTCCACCTCAAAAGTCTTAAAAGGTTTTGCAGCAGAGCTGAATGAGTGATCATGTGCCTTTGTCCACTGATGGGATCTGGGAAATTTAACGGATTTTCTCCTGTGCTGCTTGGCTGCCCCAGACTGCTTTCAGTGACCCCACTGAGAAGTCAGTACAGAACATCAGCTGTATTACAAAATACTTTCTCTCTCCTTTCACAGGGGTTCACAAATTCTTGAGGGAGACAGTGCAGAGCTGCAGAAGGGATGGGTTTGTGCAGACCATCCTGGGGAGACGGCGATACCTGCCAGCTATCAAAGACCCAAATCCTTACAGTAAAGCTCATGTATGTTGAGTGCTGTGCCTTTTAAAAAATTTTTTTAGTTTTTTTTTTAAATATCAGATTTCTTTGTGTTGCCATGTCTGCAGTTTTACAAGGTTTGTGAGCCATCTTAGTCATGACCTTTCACTTCTTTAGTCCATTGTTCCCTCAGTCATTCTCTGAATAACAGAGCTTTTGTCATGGCCTGTTTGATGTAAGTCTTCTGTGACTGGCTGTCATCACTGTGCTAACATCAGAACTCCCACATTGGAGCTGGAATGAATAATTCATTGAAATCAATGGACATGATTTGAAAAAGCCTCCACATAGGGGTACACTTTAACTCTTCAGGCTGAGTTGCTCCCACTCAGCAGTCTTTGTGTGTTACATGCTGTCAGCACTTGAACAAGAAAGGAAATTTAAGGCCTATGTTTTTGGGTATTTGTTCCTTTTCTTATTTTCCCTGAAAGGAAAATTGCTTTAACTTCTTAGATAAATATTTACTTAGTCCACACCTTTGCACTAACATAATTTTTTTTTCCAGGTTATTTTGGACACTTCTGCCATAGACTTTACTTCAGTAAGAGTAAATTGACTCCGGAAGGAGGCATTATACTTCTCAGTAGGAAGCTGGCTCAGGTTGTGAGGAATTAAAGACTAGAGTAGAAGAGGGAGGAAATGGGGGATTTTGTACTCCAAATAGTTTACAGGGAAACAAGGAGGCTTTCAAACAAACTTTTGAAAATAATGGACAATTTGATCTGAAAAATACTTCAGCAGGATACTTTGTAGATGCCTCTTCTGTTCAAATTTGATTTAGTCTTTAAAATCATATTAAAGACCAGTTAATGAATTATCTTCACTTTCATTTCATCATCCTTGTACTTTTTTGCACATGTTTCAGCTCTAAACAAAGAAAGAAGAAATTTGAATACAGTTTTCTTGTCTGAGGAGGGGATTAGTAGAGAAGTTGCTTGTGTTGAAAAAAAAGGGTGGTCTGGTGTGTTTTTGCACAGCTGTAGTGCTCTGGCAGTTCAGGATTTAGTGTGGCAGACCTGATTTTTAGTCCATGAAGACCAGTTTCTTGACTTCGGTTGTCCAGCCGTTATGGCTTTGAAGATTGGAAGAAGTGTTTTGTGGTGCTTGGATTAACTGAGATTTTTCCTCTCCCCTTGAAACTGTTACCATGGGTATATGCTTCTTCTTGTGGATTGTCACTCTTGCAGGTTATTGTTCCTTATATTCATTAATTTTAAACTTTTGGAATTTTCTCAGGAACCTGTAGAAATTAAGTGTTTGAAGCTAGTCTATAATGTGCCTTTCTCTCAGGCAGATAGAAAAAACTCTTTATTTGGAATTTTTTTTCTATGTATATTTGGCCATGTATTTATTATTTTTAATTAAGTACATTTGACATGTTGAATTTGATTTTTTGGGGGGTGAGATTTGAGAACAATTCTCTCTGTTCAGGCAGAGCGCCAGGCTGTGAATACAACTGTTCAGGGATCTGCTGCAGATATTGTCAAAACAGCCACTGTGAATATTCAGAGACGCCTGGAAGCTTTCTCCTCTGTGATCAAGTCCCATGGTCATCTGGAGAGCTCCTTCTCAAGAGATAAGACTGGTATGGTTGCCGTTTCTTTGCACACTGGAGCAAGATTTTCAGTATTACTAATGTAAATTAAAAAAAAAAAAAAAAGCCTGAGAAAAGTTAGTGCGTTTGGGCCTACAGGTGAGAGAAGTTTTATTTCCTGACAAGTCTGTGTTTAAGGGACAAAAAAGTCATCAGAAAGGAGGAGTAAGAATGTCTTCTCAGCAGACTAAAGCAAATGTGACCAGAACAGAGACTCCAATTACTTCAGAGAAGATCTTGCAAAGGTTGGCAGCGAGAGTTCATGTGTGATGTGGTCTGTGATGGCACCACAGAATTGTTCAGAAGTGGGAAGGAGGTACTGAGCAGACACTCTGGCTTCAGAGGCAGTGAAAAAATTGAGCGACATGACTTCTAGTTCCAAAAATACATTTTTTGGTTAGAATTAAGTCTGGAATTTGTTGGCTGGAATTTGATGTAGAGACACTTCACAAGCATGTTAATGAAGCATTTATCAGGATAAGTTTTTTCTGACTGCAGATAGCAAAGCTGTGCTGGGATGCTCATTCCCAGAAGAATGACACAAAGACTTTTTTTTTAGCTTAATGTAGATGGTGTTTTGTTCAGCAGGTGTATTTTAGAAAGACTACTTAAGAAATTTAGAGCTATATTTCTCTGATCGTTCTTATGCTTCAATTGAAACATGAAGCTGTCTTAGTATGAAGAGTCTGTTTTGGAAATGAAATAATTAATTGCCAAACCTCTAAAAATGTGTCAGGTAGTTTATTTTGAAGAGACCAGATTCAGAGGTCAGCTATGAGTAGAAGGCATGTTCTTGGCAGAGCTTCCCATCCCTCCTAGGAGCAGAAGCTACTGACCTTTGGCCAGTGTAATTGTAGGGAGGTGAGTAGATGCATTTGCGACAGTTTTCCCCTGCTCTGATATTGAATGTTTCAAGAACTGGAAGGAATTCTTTTTCAGCAAGTTAGAAATGCCTGTGCCATCAGAGGAGCATCCTGCATCACATGGCTGTTTCAACATTGCTGCTTCAGTGTGAGGCTTGTGTGAGGAACTGATGATGGCTTGAAAATCTTTCTGTGAACTGAAGTCCTCCTGTTAGCTAACCTCAGAAATAAATAACTTTTGAGTCTCTGTGTGTGAGGTTGTATTTGTTTATTTTAAAACACCAACAGCTTTTACCATTGAAGGGTTTGTTTGATTTTTTTGTCAGGGAAGGCCCACGAGGAGCTTGGTTTTTGTCAGCTGCTTACTTATTTATTCAATAACTGCTCTTTTTTTTCCTTCCTCAGTTCTACTCAGGAGCTACAGTTTCAGAAACTGCATTTTTCAGGTGGCTGACTCCTTTCTTAAACTAGCCATTAAAATATTTCTGGAAGAAAAGCAGAATCCTAATTCATTGCCAGAGAGAATATTGTAAACCAGCTTCTGATTAAACTTTGCACAATTCTGTTTAAAATTGACTTTCAAAACAGATTATTCAGGAGACACAACTGTCTCTTGCTTCTATTCTGATTAATATCTTTATAATATAAGGCTGAAATGTATATATCGAAAATTATTTTCATTAATATTTTTCCCTCAGTAGCTGTACAAATATTGATAGAATAGCCGGGATTTGTGGTTTTGTCTGTAGGCAATTTTCAACATCCTCATGGATTTTTTTTCAGCATTAGGAATGTGCAAAGGTTTTTGATACAAGAAACACACTTCCATATGATGGTGACTAACAAATTCTGCTCTTCACCTGTGTAGGAAGGCTATTGAAGAGGAGAAACGCAGGGATGTTACGTCCCATCAGGGGAGGCTTCTTTATCCTCCAGCTGCACGATGAGCTCCTCTATGAAGTTGCAAAGGACGATGTCATCCAGGTACAACCCTGCAATTCCTCTTTCAGCTCTACTACGTTACAAGCCTTCCTTTTAGGAGCTCACATTCTCTTCCCTGGATCCTCCCTCCCTGGATGCTGAAAGGTCTGTGAAAACAAAGTTCAGTTGGATGAAACAAAATGTTTGCATGCTCGATCCCTTGATTTTTGGATTCAAGCCATCCCCATGGTTGAAGTTCTTTTTTAGCGTGTGTTTTGTTGCTTGTTACAGCAGTTCTTCTTTATGAGGCTTGACGACTGAAGAGTGAAGTGGCTCAGTATTGTTGACAGGTGTAGGGGGAAGTATTTCCTCATCTGGAGGTATTTTTGCCTCCCTGCTTATGCTCTGGTGCCTGCAGGGAAAGGAGGATTCTACCCTTTTGGTACTCATTTCTCCTTCCCTACCTTACTTGTGTTCCTGGTAGGAGCATTGTGGTGCTGGTTGGCAGCAGGCCAGGTACAAGGAATGTGCTCTGTGGTTTTTAAATCCCCTTAATGTCTGTGTGTGTGTGCTCTTCCTCCCTGAAGGCACTCCTGGGCCTGGGCACAGAGGAGTCTGTGTGGCAGCTTTCAGAGGCAGGTGTTTGAGCTGAATGTTGGTAGCTCAGTGCTTCCCAAGTCCTGAACACGAACACAAGGAGGCTCCCAGGCCATGCTTCCATATCTTGGGATGCCTTTCTTCCACTTCTGCACAGGCTCATCGCTAATGACAAAAGGTCATCTCCTGACAGCAAGCAGTAACTCCTAGTCTGACAGAGCTTTCAGCAGTGCTGACTGGCCTGAGCATGCATGTATATATTAATAAATCTGTACTAATAAGAATATCAAAAATACAAATGAGTATATTTATTAATAATATAAATATGTTCATGTAAATAAAAACAAAAGGTTTGATATTTTTGTCTTGAATCTCAGCTCGAGCTTTTTCTCATTTTGCCAGCTTTGTTCAGACATCTGCTGCTTCAATCTAGGTAGGCTGCTTTTGAGATGAAGAGGCTCCTAATATTCTTCCTGTAGAAGACTGAAGTCCCCTGAGCATAGGCTTTAACGTCTTTAGATACTGACTCCAGTTTATCAGGTGTTTCCAGGAGAACTGAAGACAAGCGAATGGATTTGCTTATTATTTATTGTATTCTATTTATTTCATTAACTACCTCAACTTCAAGAGCAATTATTACCAGCTTTTTAAACTTTCTTCAGATATATTTCTCCATAGATTTTTCTGGGCAGTTGATTAAACCAGCAGGTTTTCCTTTCTCCCCTGCAGCACAGCTGCTGTTCCTGGTTCTAGGTGCAGAGACTTAGATTTTCTTTATTGGTGCCATGTGCTGGACTTGTGACCATTCTTAGAGAATCTCCTTCTGTATGGTTCACGTTTCTTTTGATCTGCTGGGCCCCAAACTTGATCAAGGCTGGAGTGGTTTGAATAGAGTGGAAAATTGGTTTGTGTGTCATGCAAGCAACATTTTCTATGTTCCAGAATTTCATTTTCTTGTTTTCTCCAGCAGTGTGCCTTGCTTAGGCCCTGTTCAGTTTTTAATCTCAACCCATTTTTTCATGCCCAGGCAGTTGTTTTGCATCCTATTTTTGAACTGTAGATTATTTCTGTCCTAATTCTCTACCCTGTTTCATTCTACTCTGTACTCATCTGTGCTGAATTGCGTCCTATTTCAAAGCATTTTTCTAAGTTATCTAGATAATTTTGAAATGCAGTATGCAGGGACATAGGGGTTTGGAAAACATCTTCCTCTAGTTCTTCATGCTGTTGTAAAGACTTGTGCTCTGATCTCCTCAAATCCCCTCTTCCATTCCCCAGCAAAAATTATGGAGGAATTTCTATGGTGGCTACCCACGAGGAAGTTATGAAAACACATGGAAGGGTCAGACAGATTGAATAGCTCCTCTGCTGCCAGGGTGGCTTCTAGCTGAGCTGAGGAATCACCGTAATTTCAAAGCCTCTTTTCATTCTGCAATGTAGAGGTTCATGGGATGAATGTGGATTGAAAGATTCATTCAAATAAGCAATCCCACACAGGCTGCATAGGTCTTGGGGGAGGAAAGGGAGTATCTTTGTCCAAGGCAGGTTTTTATAGTCAGGAGAAAAAAAAAAAATCCAATCTCTTGTAATCCAAACAGCTGCAGAAAGGAATAATTTCTGGTCTCCTAATTGTGAATTGAAATGAGTGTTTTCTTAGGAATACTTCTGGAGAGTAGAGAACAATTACCTCATCTGTTTACTAGAGGGCAAGAGTTACCTTAACTAAATAGGGGGAACCAGGGAACCTGGCAGTATTTGTAGCACCCACATGGTATGTGACCTGCTTTCCCAGAGGTTTATAATTTGTGTTTCACAGAGTGCTTTTCAAGCTGGCACAACATGGAGGAGCCACTGTTCTTTGCTTCTAGCAAATTTGTTTTGTGTCTTGCTTTCAGTACATTGAAGTTTTCAGAATAGACTCCATGAAACACTTAAGAGTTATGCAGCTGAGTGAAAGATGAGACTCTTCAGGACACCCAAGCGTTTAACCAAAAGTTAATCTTGGCCCCTTTTTTGAGTAGTCTTAAACACTGCATAACCTGTCACAGCTCTGTGCTGCATAAAATCTAACTGACTTTATATAGTTTCTCCATTCATAAACACTAGTCAGGATTTGGTTGCATTCCCATTGGTGGTGAGTCAGTGCAAGTAAATGCAGTACAGGAATTCCAGGTGTCTGCCCCAGCTATTAACAGAAACCTAGAGCATTGAAGATGTGTGTGTGTCTGATGACTGATGTTTTCTCCTAGGTTGCTCAGATCGTGAAACATGAGATGGAAAATGCCATCAAACTCTCTGTGAAACTGAATGTAAAAGTGAAAATTGGCCCCAGCTGGGGAGACCTGCAGGACCTGGAGCTGTGACAATGCTGTGCGACTTTCCCACGTGTGGGAAGGCAGAGGGCACTATGGACTGGGCAGGGCGAGGGCCTGTGATCATCTGCTGGCAGTGTGATCCTCTTGTGCCATGTTACTACTGGCAAGGTACCAAGCTGCCTTCTGAAACATGTGGTGGAAGCTGGTATGAACTCACCGCACACTGAAACGTGTTTACAGAACTGTGAAATTATTGTTAAAAGTAGGATATTTGAATGAATTCTGTTAAAATGTGCTTGATCTTGTACAAACCCCCAAAGCCTAATGAATTTATTATGTATGAAATGAGCTGGATTACATTATTAAAACAAGGTGCAAACATAATTTGACAATGCCTCTGTATAATTTTCTAGGGCAAAAAAAGTTATTGATGTAGAACTTTGCAGGCCTCTGCCAGGATTATCTTTTACTGGATTCTGCTGATGACAGGTGCTGAAGTGGCTTTACAGTTGGCTGGATTTCTCACTGAGCAGCTGTGCAGCATTCACAGTGTGTGGAACCTGTGCTTGGTTGGCCTCTGACTTTTAAGAAAGCATTTTGGTGACTGACTGCTGTAATTCATCCTACTGCTACCTTGCAAACTGGCCTCAAGAGGGATATTGTTTGGAGTCTCTTAGAGTTAGTACAAAATCACCAGCAAAAATATTTTAAAGAACGAAACTCAATGCATTGGTTAAAAACTTCATGGCAATGTGCATTTTTATGAAGAAGAAAACTATCTCAGTCTGGCCAGCTGACATAGCGGCCTTGCTGGTGTTTGAGGTCTGGTGTGTTTGAGAGGAGTTTTAACACTGTAGTGGGTGACCTGTGGCTCTTCATTCAGAAACTGTTCTCCTAAGGAAGCCTCACACTTGCCTGTTGGCAGCCCAATTAAAACCTGCTCAGATTTCCCCCATTCTTTGCCTCAGTGTCTTTGACTCTGATGCTATGATCAGGCAGAAACTTTTCCTGGGAGTTTGGGCTTGTCAAGCTGAACCAGGATCAGATCCTTCAAAAGAAAGGGGCAAGGAAAGAGTTTGCAGGGATTTAATCTGCTACTATTTGGCGTTGCTCTCCCCACTAATACCTTCTGGTCTGGCTAAATCTCACAAGACAAGTTTTCATTCCCTTCCAGACAGTTGTGATGGTTACAAAAGTTCAGCTGCTTTTGTTCACTTCACACAATGCCTGACCTTGAATTCTGTCATTTTCATCGTCTAGCTCTTGTATCTTACAAGAAAGGGAGGACAAATGCCTCCCGTCATCTTCCTTATGCCTCTAATTATTGTATCATGTCTTTTTTCTGCAGTTCCTTCCTAATGTAATCTATCTGCATCTTTCCATTCTTGCTTACTGTGAGAAGTTTTCAAGCCCCAAATTATCCTTTCATTTCTGAACTTCTGCTGGGTCCTTTTTACTCAGTGTACTTTTGAAGTTGCTTTTTCAGCCTGATCGGAGAGGATGCATGCTTGGCTTTCAGCAGCCTGAGAGGGGGCTTGAGATTGTTAACTTCAAATGCAGGGCTTTTGACAGGGCCATTGTCCTGACATCAGAAGTAGACGGCACTGAGGGCTGGAGAAAACAGGGAGTGTTCAAAGATGCTAAGCGGGCCTCCTTACAAAAGGCTGTATCCCAGACTCTGATCCACCACCTGCCTCTTGAGCAGCAAAACAGACACGTGGTACTGAGCTGGAGCCTCAGATGAGGCTGCCTTGACTGCCCTTCTCAGCACTGTCCTGGCGTTCTTTCCTGTTCTGTATTCCACCTTACACTGAGATTTTTTTTGTTTTCTTCCTGCCTGCTCTATGCCGTGGCTATCTGTGACATCTGTCACCTGATGGCTGAGCTCTTTATCCACAGCATTGTCTTTTTTTTACTTTATTAAAGCTTTTGTTATTAACAGATCTGAGCCTTGGCACCCTGGTGCCTGGCCATTTGTGTTCTCTGAGGCTGGCTTGGACTCATTATCAATTCACATGGCCTAATGATTTCCTGTCCTGGGTGTCCTGCGGTGACACACCTGTGCCTCACTGGGGCTGCTGTCATTTGGGCTGCTTGTTCTTTGGCACATTACAGGATTTCCCTCCCACACACTGCCTTCAGAATTTCCAAATGATGGATCTCATACGTATTTCTCAGCAAGCTCTCTAGAAGGGTGTGATGCTAATCAGTAAGGGGATTAACATGTATGCAAACTTATTTTGACTAACAAACTCGATGGGTTCATTTTAATAAAGCAGTAATTTGGAGCAAATGAGAAGAAAAGAGATAGCCACTGTGGTGGCTATCTTGAGTCATGTTACTAGGACTGGCTCTGCACTGTTTTCTGATTGGTGCTATTTACATTCCTGAATTCTGGTTAGACTTTAACTCTTAGGGAGACTGAGCAGTTGAAACAGAAGAGGGCTAAGTCAGGTAAGCAGAGGCACTGTCCAGACCTGCAGAAAAGGGTTTATTTTATTTTCTGAGGGTGGTAAGAAGAAGCCTGGCTGCTCACATTACTTACCTGGTTTTGCCTGTGGACTCTTTTCCCCTCACCTCTGTTGGCTGAGGGCATTTTATTAATTCAGGACCTGATAACCAGAGTGCAGGTTAGTCTCAGTCTCTGTGTAGTCAGCATGGGATGCATCTGGTAGTGTTTGTCCCTCAGCTTGTTTATGTGTTTCTCTCTTCATAGCCCATTCCAGCCTCCTGTCAGCTGGCACAGCCCGACACAAGGACAAATGAATGCTGCAGAAGGGGTAAGAGTTCTGTCTGTTACAACTGCTGTCAGCCTTGTCCCTTGGTGTACACAGAATTCCTACTGCAGCCCAGCCCTGCACATGCCCGGCACAGTCCTTGCCTGACTTCTGCACCAGCAGGGGTGTCTGCCTGCCAAAAGAAATCCGGTTGGGATGCAGTCTTGGCACTCAGCTGTGGTCATTGGGAGTGCCATGTCTTCACATGATGGGAACCTGTGGGACCCAGCTCTTCAGCCAGAGACCCTGTCCCCTGGGGCTGCTGAGCAGCCCTGGTCTGGTTGGTACCCATCTGCTTTCTGCTCATGACTCAAATTTGCGTTCTGCTGGCTAGTGCTATGGGGCAGAACTTGCCCAGCCTTGGTAGCAGAAACTCACACCTTTGGTGTTTCCTGCAACCTCTTGGTGCTTTTCCTCACATGCTGACCACAAGCTTGTTTAGCCTTGGTTTCTCTGCTGCAGCTTTCCTTTTCTCCCTAGCTACTGGAAGTGGTGACAGGCAGGTGACAAATAATGACACTGGTAATCTGATCTGGTATGGTCCTTTTGCCTTTCTCCCATGCTGCTTGCATTTCATCAAGAGAGTTGTACATAGCTGACAAGAGGGAGATGGGAGCTCAGCACCTTTGGCTGACATTTTGAGCTTCTGCTGGCAGAGCAATTCAGAGGAGCTGTTGGGAAGAGCCCTTAGACTGAGCTCACTCCTGCCCTTCCAAGAGCTCAGCCTGTGGGTAGCTGTGTTCACTCTGAAGTGGAAGTGATGGAGTTGGCTGGTAGCACAGGTCCAAGGCTGGTAACATTCTCTGGGGGCTGGTATGTCAGTTAGGAGCTCCATGTGAGTGGAACATGGGAACAGCATGGGTTCTGTCCTGGAAGGAGCTGCTGGAGGAAGGGGGGTGACCATCCCCACCCCAGCAACAACCACAACTGCAATTTTTGTATTCCTGAACGAGAAGTGTAAACTCCAATCAAGGGCTTTACATAAACCATGCACCTTTGAAATACTATAAAGAATCTAGGAGTAGAAGTTGAAAAAAAAAGGAGATTACACCAACTAGTATCAATTATTTCCTTTATTTTCTTTCTTTTT